>VZTO01011951.1:77805-181574 GCA_013400615.1 Syrrhaptes paradoxus
ACTTGCTCTTGTTAAATTGCATTAAATTTTTCCCCGCCCAAATCTCCAGCCTGTCTAGGTCTCGCTGGATGGAAGCACAGCCATCTGGCGTGTCAGCCACTCCTCCCAGTTTCGTATCATCAGCAAACTTGCTGAGGATGCACTCTACTCCCTCATCCAAGTCGTTGATGAATATATTGAACAGGATGAATATATTGAACAGGATCCATCGCCAGGCTTGGGCAGTGGTTATCACTGGGGATCACCCCCGGCACCACCGGCGTGCACAGCACACGAGGTGACGGCACGTCCGCCTGCACGCACAGGAACCCTGCAGCGGGTCCGGGCACGGACAACGGGCAGCCCGCGCATACGAGCTGCGGGCGCCGGCATTGCTGATGTTGCCGCACGGGTTCCTTACGGGTTCCGTATTTCTTAGTGGTGGTGAAAATAAGGTTCAGCCGATGTTCTACAACAGCATTTGAAAACTGGTAATTAAAAATCTGTCTTCACATTTTTGGTAAATCATTTTCAGCTTAGGCTTCCCTTTTTGAAGCACTGGAAATAATTAACTTCTTTAAATATAGCTCCTTCGTACTCTGCATTAAAGTCAGGCATTTTAAAAAGCAAAATGGTATTTTAATAACTATTCTCGTAATTACAAACTCCATTCTCTACACAAGTCCTGTTTTCAATTAACATCCTGCATTAATGAGTTTATTCTCCCTGCCATTTACCTCTAATGACAGCAACCGTCACATACATGAAGAGTTCTGCAAATTCATAGCTATCATGAGTTGTTTTTTCTTAATTTTACCACTATTTCCTGAAGCCTGAGATACACTAGGATCTTTTTCTCCAGAGATAACCAGAATTCTCCAGAGATTTGGGTTCTGTATTCTGGCATTTGCTAACTGCTTGACACCCATCTGTAGCCAGCTCTTGAGGAAGGTCATTGTCACACGAGTGGCTGGACAAACACACGACACTGATAACCCTGGTCCTGGGGACGGTCACGCAGCACACCCGGGTCCTGCCCCAGCAGCTGCCACGCTCCGGCCGTCACCATCAGTACCGTCAGCCGTGAAAAAAGTTTTACCAGGAGACTGTATTTTATAACACAGACTTTGATCGCAACGTACAACGTGGTCACCTCTAGAAACGGAATGTGCGTTTTGCAAACATTTAACAGCACAGCCCCGCAGCAGAGGACCTGTCTGCCGACAGACACCGTGCGAGGTGGGGAGCCCTGGGCTGAGCCGCTCGCCCACCCAGAGCCAGTCCTGGAGAATGGCTTGTGCTGCGATTTCAGCCCAGGCTGGGCTGGGAGGGAGGAGGATGCTGGCCCCTGCAGGGCTGGCACACTCCGTCACAGCACTGCGAGAGCTGCACGCACCCAACGCCCACGCAATGCTGGCCGTGAGCATAGCGGTTTACAAAGATATTGGGTAAAATACTCAAAATATCTCTGTTTCTGGAGGACTCAAGGCTTGCAGCCTTAATGGAAAATTATAGAAAATTATTGCACCAACAGAAATCTATTTTCTGAAGACTTGAGTGTAGGGGAAGGATTCGGCCCCAAAGCAGCGCACGTCGGTCTCCAGCCACCACCACCTGCAACACCTGCAGGTGCACATTCGTGGCTGTAAAACCATGCTGGCTCTATATGCTGCTATTTTAGCGAGGGAGGGGTCATGGCCACCCTCTGCAGCGATGAATTCACCAGCCAAACCCTCCCTGCCCTTGGCAGCCAGTCCATCCTGCAGTCACTGGTTTGGGGGAACCCCAACAACCTGTTTCTGGTGGGGGATCACAGAAACAGGCTGCTGGTGACTTGGTCAAACCAGACATTCCTCCAGTGTTATGCTTCCCAGCTGCGAGGCTTTGTGCAAGCGACCGCAGCGATGGGTGGGAGATAGGGATGGAGATAGGGATGGAGATAGCGATGGAGATAGTGATGGAGATAGTGATGGAGATAGGGATGGAGACATGGATGGAGACAGTGATGGAGATAGCGATGGAGATAGGGATGCCACAATGGTCATGGGAACATCCTCTGTCTGGCACCAGTGCATGGGGCTCTGGCACCACGTCCTGAGCAACCTCACACCGTGGTTATGAGGCTCTGGTAATGAAAAACATTTTGGAGGAAAATCCTTGTGTGTCAATGGCTTTTCCTGGCTCCAGCTCTGAGCAGCGCCAGCCCCAGGCAGACCCAGAGGCACTTCTGGAGCTCATCATTGATCCCTCCCTCGTGACAAGGACCACTGCACGGTGTTGGCCATCTGGGGACAGGGACAGCAACACCTCCTGGCTGCTGGAGGGGGCTGCATGGGAACCCCCCCCTTTTCCCCATTTCTGTGCATTTTTGTTTTCCTGCAGTTAAATACAGCAGTGTCTTCCAGGGCAGCTATTTCTGAGGACTGTATGAGGGAGAAGGATCACAGATATGTCAAGAAAAGTCCCCCCCAAAACAAGAAAGGATTTTGCTTAAAACAACAAATAGGATTTCACTTAAAGCAAGCAGTTAATTAAACCAGATTTCCGTGTGTTTTGTCAGTCAATTACCAAAACAATGTGTAATTTAGAATGCTTGTGACATAAACACATCACTCAAGCAACATTTTTTGGGAGTTTCCAGAGCCAGCAGAACAGCCTGGAACCCATCTCTGAGACAATTCCCAAACAAGCCAGCGTGGACCCCAGCCACCTCCACTGTCACCGCAGCCAGACCCTGGCCACCTCCACCGTCACCGCAGCCTTACCCAGGCCACCTCCACCGTCATCGCAGCCTGACCCTGGCCACCTCCACCGTCACCGCAGCCCAACCCTGGCCACCTCCACTGTCACCGCAGCCAGACCCTGGCCACCTCCACCATCACCACAGCCAGACCCTCACCACCTCCACTGTCACCTCAGCCCAACCCTGGCCACCTCCACTGTCACCGCAGCCAGACCCTGGCCACCTCCACTGTCACCATAGCCAGACACTGGCCTCCAGGACAATCCACGTCACCTTTGCCATCTTGATTTATTGTGTTGCTGATGGGGGCTTCTCAACTCAAGGAACGCACAAGGCAGAGGGAACAGGTCCCTGTTGGATGCGCAGCACGTCACCACAGCCAGCCATAGCAACTGGGGGCAGGCGGCTGCTGGTCCCATTACCAGCCAGCAGCTCTGCGGAACAAGACAACAAACAGTGGAAATCATGGCTGGGGACTCTTGTGCTTTTAAATGCAGATGGCTGGCTTTGGCTCCAGGCCGTGCAGATAGCACTCCCCGCAAAGAGCCAGCCCATCCCACTGGGACAGCTGGTTTGTTCCCAGTCTGGGTGTTGGTGGTCAAATCCACCTGTCCAGCTACCCACAGCTCCCAGCAAGCCGCTTAGTTAGGAGCATCTGATCCATGTGTAGCTCCACAGCCTGCATACATAAATTTTGGGGGGAAAAGTGTAATTACATTCATATATTCTACTGGAAGGGAAATGACGGGAAGATCTGGAATGGCGCAGCTCCGCTTTTCTCCCATCCCTTCCCTGAGCTGCTGCTGAGGCGGTGGCAAGCGTCTGCTGCCTCTTCCCCATCATCTTTCCATCACCTTCCCAGTGCCAGCAAATGGCCTGCACCATTCCTGAGACAATCCTAGGGCTGTTTTGTCATTATTCCAGCCCGGCTGGCATCCTTATCAGATAATAGAAATTCAGAAATTAATAGCAAAGGAGAAGCTATAAGAGTCTCTGCAGCTTAGTTACTACTTTTGGCATTTTCAAACCTTTTAGGCAAACGCTGCCAAGCTAAAAATCCAATCTGCGTACGCGTTATAGTATGTGTGCGTGGGGGTGTGTGTGTGAGTATATTGATGTGTGCTTTATGTAAGAAAACTTTACACGGTACTTAAAATAGTCCCTTTTCTGGAACCGCTTCCATCCAGAGGACGCTCAACTGACATCAAATCACGACACACTCCTCAAGCTGCGCCTCAGCATCCGGTCAGCCCCTGGCCTGGTTTGATGTAAAATACGAGCGAATGCACAAGTCCCACTGTCCTGGTGTCAGCTGGGATGGAGTTAACTGAGCAGAAGGTGATCACGCACTGATGGGCAGAGCTGCTGCCAGGACAGTCAAGGACTTTCCAGCTTCTCTGCTCTGTATCACTATTATTATCACCATTATTATTATTATTATTATCAATATTACTGTAGTTTAGCTATTAAATTGTTCTTATCTCACCCCACCAGTCTCTTTTCCCTTCACCCGTTTAATTCTCTCCCCATCCCTGGAACAGGCAGGAGGGTGAGTGAGCGGCTGTTGTGGTGTTTGTCTCCCAGCTAGGGTCAAAACTACAACAGTCATTAAAAAAAAAAAAAATAATACACCGCGGTGTCGCTGCCATCATGGGGCTGCTGCTGTGACGGTCGCTGACGCAGCAGCGAGGGGACGTGGCGAACCCCCCCCCTCCACCGGCTCCTGGCTGCTCCCGAGGAAGGCAGTGGTGGCAGCGGGATGCTTTGGGGGATGCTCCAGGGGATGTTCCAGGGAGGGAGTGGGTATCAGGGGGATGTCCCCAGGGCTGGGGGGGGGGTCCCCAGTGGAGGGTTTGGGTTTGGAGCAGTTTCCAGTAGCACAGCTGGATGGGTGGGGAGGGCAGATGTTGGGAATGGCAGGTTAAGCGCGAGATGGGCAGGAAGCATATGGGATGCAACATGTGCCATATGGTCCGTTTAGCCTCTCACCTCGGAGGATATCAATCACATATATCCCGGGAAAAAAAAAAATAATGTAATGGCTCAGCGCGGGAAGATGAATGGCTCGGTGCGATTTGTGTTCCCTGACCTGTGTGACAGTAAGACGGTGAAGGGATCTCGTGGCTGGTGTGTGAAGGACGTGGCCGAACCGAGCCAGGCTTCAAACGCTATAAACGTCTATTTGCCTTCCGAAGTCTTGACAGCTGTCAAAGCGGGCAGACGGTGATGTGCGACCCGTTGTGCTTGCTTGCCGGTACTAATAAAGGGGAAATACAGCTATAGAGTCTTCCACACAATGATCACATGTTAATATGAACATAAGCTGAAATAAACATTGCCGGAATAAATACCTCAGAGCATCTGATGCTGCCAGCATGGCTGAGTTCCAGGAGTGGACTGAGAGCAGGAGGCAAGAGAGGATGATGCTCCTTTGGAAGCTGTAGGAAAATAGAAGGGGGATAATGGGGTACTTGTGAGCCTGCCTTGTTCTGTGTTTGGGGACTTTGCACCTCCCGTAAAGAAGTGCTGAAGTGAGGCTGGACAAAAAAGATGCCTTAGTGCTCTCTCCCTCTGGCAGGTATCTAGGGAAGCGACAGCACTCGTTCTGGATCTCTCAGTGATAACTATGGTATCTATCGGTGTAAACATCCTCCTGCAGCGTGTGTGGTCACAAAGCCGGGATGGGTCACGATGCTCTGGGGGCCCCCTTGTCCCCAGGCAGGGTGACGGGACTGTGGCCCTGATGGGGGTTCCTGGTACGAGTGGCAGCAGCTGCTCAGACACATCGTGTCTTCTGCTATCTGGTGCCTTCTTGTAAGTCTTGAATTTTTGTTCTGTTGAAGAGGAATCAAAGCTTCCCTCTCCCAAAGCATCATCCTGAAACACGTGCTGGATTGGATGGGGTATGCAGGAATGTGTCAAATACCAGAATTGTGTTCCCACAGGGAGGGGCCAGGCGCAGAAGTTGCATTGCCAGTGCGGCATCCTCCTCATACATACCATGCGGACACGGTCCCCGTCATACTGGGTACCAGTCGAGGCTTCCTGGCCTGGAGAAGAGAAGGAGCAAACCTGTGCTGTGGTTTTACACCCCTGGCTGGCAGCCAAACACCACCCAGCCGCTTGCTCACCCTCCCCCGTCCCAGGGATGTGGGAGAGAATTAAAGGGGTGAAGGGAAAAGAGACTCGTGGGGTGAGAGAAGAACAATTGAATAACTAAACTGCAATAATATTGGAAATAAAAATGTACACAAATGAGTGACACACAGTGACACTGCTCACCACCCCATGACCAAGGCTCAGCCTGTTCCCGGCCAACGATCCCGGAGCAGGGAGAGTCCCGAAACCACAATCCCAGAATGGAGATCAGAGCCCAAGTGTCCGAGAGACTGGGACGACGCTGAGAGAGGTGCGACCTGGAGGGAGACAACCCTCAGGAAATTGCTGTGCTCACCGATAGGAGTGACACAAATTTTTGCGTTTTAATTGAAAATGCAGCACCTGCAGCAGTCCTGCACACAAGAACACAGCCCGTGAGCTCAGCTGCAGCACATCCTCCCGTGGGAACTGTTCTGACGAGCCGCAGCCTGGAAAACCTCGTGGGTGGTGGGTGGTGCCTTGCGGGAGGATGGATTTTGACTTTTGGGAGTTTGCGTGGGGATGGTCCTCCTGTGCAGGCTGCTCAGGGTCAGAAACGCTGTGATTCACCTTTGGGTGCCAATGGGACAGAGTGGGGACAGCGATGACACCCCTCTGGGCACATGGGTGCATGTGCCTGCTCTTTTCCATGGGGGAAGAAGATGAAACGGGTGCTGAGGATGACGAAGGCACCGTTGTGGATGGTGAAGGCACTGTTGTGCCCCGACTTCCCTCTCCCTGGGGCTGCAAGTTTCTCTCCCCCAAGCTGTGCGCAAGGTGGGGGTGTCCCACGGGCAGGTGGGGGCTGCTGCGGTGACCCCGAAATGCTTTCTAAGGGGACCCTGCTGTAGTGGCGGGCTTCTGGCCCATGGCTGCCACCCCATTTCCTTGGGTACAGCGATGGAGGGGTCTTCTGTCGTCTTAAATTTACCAACATTTTAACTTTTAAGCATTGCTCAGCTTTAGGGTTACCTGCCAGCGACCCGGATGCAGAAACAAGGGACAAGGGGCACTTTGCCATTGGGACTTTGGCAGAAGAGCGATGGATCTTTTTAATTCAGTGTGTTCTTTGTGCTCCTGTGCTCAGATACCAAAATACAGCATTTCAGCACATGTGTAAAATTGTGTTTGCATTTATTTAATTTAGAGTTCTTTTTTAAAAGCATGTAGTCTCGAATGTTTGTTCTCCGTTTTTTTTCACATCATTACTCTGATACTGCTTGATTAGCTCCCTCCCCAGTCATGATTGGTAATTAAAATAGGCATTAAAATTAGTCACTTAGCAATTTTGCTGTTCAATTGGCAATTAAATTACTTAATTGCAATTAAAGTCCTAATTTTAATTGGCAAAATGATAGATGTAGATTTAAGATAATATGTATAAATACTTTAATAAGTGTCTATATAAGGATTACTTAATTACTCAACTTCAAGTTTATGCTGTTAACTTTAGAACTTTTAAGTGAGTAATGAAATTTATATTACATCTATTCTAAGGATATGCTAATTAGATATATTACTGATCTCTATAAGGGCCTTTGCACTAAGTTTCTTCTGCGACGTTAAAACTATAGCCTGGGTGAACTGTTGTGATACAGCTGATGCTGATCGTGACGTGACAGCTCTGCAACGGGAGTCCTGGAGCTGAGGGGATGTGTGGGCGCGGGGCGGCCGACCCTTCGGGTTAGAGGCGCCGAGATGAAGCCAAAGCAGCACATCGTGCCACGAAAACATTGTTTTAAATACACCTTGCATATCAGAGGCGTCTTACAGCATCCTGTGATTTCTTTGCCCATCTTTATCATCTCTTGGATAAATCTCAGTAGTATCTCTGTAAGAGCGAGAGAATGTAAGCGCAAAGTGGAAATGATCTTTCAGGATGCGAGCGAGCCAGACGGTGGGAAGCAGTTTGTCTTGGGTGTTTGAGTTTTTACAGTGTGAGCTTAAAGATAAAAGCATTTTCAGAGTGAGAATGATGACTTACTTAGAGCGAGAGAAACGCATTAGGAGAAACGATCACAGCTTCACATAAACCGATCATGTTTAAGTGCTTCGCCCGGCTTTATGTAAGGCGAGGATTTTGTGTTGAAAACCTTGGCTTTTGACGTTAAGGTTGCACCGCGTCGGGTGCGCTGGTTTTTATTCCATCATTCTGCACAAACCCGTACCGACAGAGTTTGACGTGCAGCATCTTTCCCCAGCCCTTCCTCCACCTTGCACGCTCCAGCCCATTGAACTTTGCAGAAAAAGCACCTGAAAGGATGCGCGGTTCCGTGATGAAGGACATGCAGTTACATGACTTCTGCCTTTTTTTTGCAGGCTGGATCACAGCAGAAGGAAGATCTGGGGTGGGTGCCCAGAGCCACTTCCCACTGCGGGGGAGGCCGAGCCTTCCCCTCCCTCCTCATCCTCTTGGGACCAGCGACCTTCCCAAAACTTCGTGCACCATCGTTGCAGATGGCCCCGCACAATTAAATTCCTGATCAGTTTTTAATTAGTGCGGTGAAACTGGTAAACCAGTTCTGCTTCGCATCCTCCCCCCTTACATTTTCTCCACCCACACCAACCCAGTGATGCAAACCAGAAGGTACTTTGGGGGGGGGGGGGGGAATAAATAAAATTAAAACCGCTGAAATTTTGCGTGGGAGTGGGAATTTGTGCGTTTGGCTTAGAAGAAAACGGACGCGATCAATAAAAAGTGGCGTGAAGTGATCTTGGCTCCGATTCTCTTCCAAACTGAGGTTCCCCCCCCCAAAAAAAAAATCACGCGGGGGGCGGTGGGGAGCTCCCGGGTCCGCGGGGGCGCGGTTCGCGGACCCGGGAGCTGCCCCCCGCCCCCGGGAGCTCCCGTCGGGGCGCTTCGCTATTTTTGGCGCGCCGGCTGCTTGCGTCAGTGATGACGCAGAGTGGGGGGGGTGGATGGGTGGGAGATAGGCGGTGCCACGCCCCGTTCTCACTCCCCCCCTACCCCCCCATTTTTCGTGGGGTGGGTGACGCCACCGCCCTCTATGCAAATGAGGCCACGCCCCACGCGCGTGGAGGGGGGGACACACAGAGCAAAGGGTGGCGTGGGCGTCCGCGCCGTCGTGGGGTGGGTGCGTGGAAGGAGGAGGCGGGGGGGGAGCCACCTTAAAAGGGCGTGTCCCCGCCGCTGTGATGTCACCGTCGGAAATTTACCAAAGGGAGAGCTCCCGGCCAAGGGGGCGGGGCAAAGCCGGCCCCTGGGTGAAGCGGATTGGTCCGTGGGGGCGGTGACGCGCGGTGACGCGCGGGGGCTCGAGGTGCACGTTGGCTGTGGAATCAGGAGCCCACATAAACAAAGGCACATTGCGGGGAAAGGGACACTCCGGTCGCCTCGCTCGCACGGCGACACGCTTGTCGCCGCTCTCCCCCGACACAGCCCCGACGTGTCGCGACGTGTCGTGCCCTATCCCGCCGTGTCCCGCCGCCGCACGGCACTTGGATGCATGCACAGGTCTCCGCTCTCCGGTGAGTGCCCACGCGCGGAGCCCCACGCGGAACCCGCCCCCCCCCTCCACGCCGGGGTTCCACGCGCGGAGGTGGTGTGTGGGGGGGTGTGACAGCGGCGGATCCCCGCTCCCGTCCCACCCGCCGCGCGCCTGTCGCGCCCGCGGAGCACGCGTGGGAGCGGGTTGCTGCGGGGCGTCTAGCGGTTCTCCGCCTCGGGGGCAGCGTCGCGGGGGTCCCGCTGGCCGGGATGCGATGGGATGGGACACCCGTGGACGCGTGTCACCCGCGGGGCTGCCGGGCTGGTCGCCAGGCTGCGTCCCCCCGCGCCGGCTGTCACCCGCGCCACGCAGGGTGCCGAGACCCCCGGGGGGGCAGCACCGCGCCTCGCTCTGCTCCCCCCGGAGCCGCTTCTTTCGCCTGAGCGGTGGAGACGGAAAAACCAACCGACTGAAAACCGGGGATGGGGGCAAACGCGGGTGGGTGTCCGAGAGCCGAGTGACAGCCACCCGCGGAAAGTTTTCTCCCTGATTAAAAAAAGAAAAAATAAAGAGCTGCTCGGGGGGGCGGATCTCGGGATGCCCTAGTGCCCCGGGACCACGCCGGGTGCCGACTCCGCCGTGTCCGCTGCCCACCCCCGCTCGGTCCCGGGCCAGGCTCACGCGTGGGTGCGTGTGTGTGTGTTGCAGCCGTCGCGCCGGGCAGGCTGGAGCCCTCCTCCGTGTGCTAAACCCGCGGAACCTCCGCTCCCCGCCGACCTCCGACGCTGTCCGCCTTCAGCTCCCCCGAACACGCCTCTCGCTCGGCTGAAGGTTGGTGCGGCCCCTCCCGCGGCACCCCTGGGGCCGGGGCACGGGTGGGGGGGGGTCCATCGGGGGGCTCCGCGGCTCGCCCCCCAGCCTGCCTCTCCCTGCCCGCGCCGTCGGGGCAGCGCGGTGCCGGTGCCTGGTGCCGGTGGCCGGTGTGGGGTGGTGCGGGGTGTGCGGGGGGAGCGCGGTTGTGCGGGCCGAGTCTATGTGACGGTGTTTCGTTTCCAGCCATGCCCTGTGTTCAGGCTCAGTATGGGTCCTCGCCTCAAGGAGCCAGCCCGGCCTCCCAGAGCTACGGTTACCACTCTTCGGGAGAATACAGCTCCGATTTCTTAACTCCGGAGTTTGTCAAGTTTAGCATGGACCTCACCAACACTGAAATCACTGCCACCACTTCTCTCCCCAGCTTCAGTACCTTTATGGACAACTACAACACAAGCTACGACGTGAAGCCACCTTGCTTGTACCAAATGCCCCTGTCCGGACAGCAGTCCTCCATTAAGGTGGAAGACATTCAGATGCACGGCTACCAGCAGCACGGCCACCTCCCCCCCCAGTCCGAGGAGATGATGTCCCACTCAGGCTCCGTCTACTACAAGCCCTCGTCGCCCCCGACCCCCTCCACGCCCGGCTTCCAGGTGCAGCACGGCCCCGTGTGGGACGACCCTGGCTCCCTGCACAACTTCCACCCCAACTACGTGGCCACCACGCACATGATCGAGCAGCGCAAAACGCCCGTCTCCCGCCTCTCCCTCTTCTCCTTCAAGCAGTCTCCCCCCGGCACCCCTGTCTCCAGCTGTCAGATGCGTTTCGACGGTCCCCTCCACGTCCCCATGAACCCCGAGCCGGCCGGGGCCCACCACGCCGTGGACGGCCAGGCCTTCGCTGTCCCCAACCCCATCCGCAAGCAGCCCTCCATGGCCTTCCCCGGGCTGCAGCTGGGCCACGCTCCACAGCTGCTGGACAGCCAGGTGCCCTCGCCGCCCTCGCGGGGGTCCCCCTCCAACGAGGGGCTCTGCGCCGTCTGTGGGGACAATGCTGCCTGCCAGCACTACGGCGTCCGCACCTGCGAGGGATGCAAGGGCTTCTTCAAGGTGAGCGGGTGGTGGGCAGGGCGGGGGGCAACGGGCAGCGGGGAGGGGGGGACCCGCCGGGGAGAGGAGCCGCTTTCCCCCTTCAGATGGAAATTGGTTAGGACAGAGAACCGTGTCTGAGCTAACCAAGTGGAACAGAATTCCCTGTGGTAAAATTAAGTGATCTCTTTATTTCACCATCCTGATTGAATAATCTTATCATTTTAAATAGAGGAGGTCTCCAAGGAATGTAAATAATATGAATGCCCACGGATTTGTATTTACCGAGCGTCTCCTTCCCTCCTCTTGGCATATAAAACACAGCTAGGAGCTGTGAGGTTAGCTCAAATGTTAACGCTATCAATTTTCTCCTGTTAAATGCCCTGGAAATAAAAAAAAAAAGAAATAGAGAGAGAAAGGAAAAAAAGGGATAGGCTAAAAAAAGAGAAAAAAAAAAAAAGAGAGAAAGGAAAAAAAAAAAGAGAAAGGAAAAATGAAAGTAAAAAAGAAAGAAAGAGAAAAAGATGAAGAAAAAAGAAAAAAGAGGGAAAAAGAGAAAGAAAAAATAGAAAAGAAAAAAGGGGGGAAGAGAATAAAGAGAAGGGTCGGGGAGGCGGCGGCGGGCGGGGAGCGGGCCCCGCAGGATCGCCGCTGTCGCCGCCCGCCCCGTCCATCCCGTCCCGTCCCGTCCCCCCCCAGCGCACGGTGCAGAAGAACGCCAAGTACATCTGCCTGGCCAACAAGGACTGTCCCGTGGACAAGCGGCGGCGGAACCGCTGCCAGTTCTGCCGCTTCCAGAAGTGCCTGGCCGTCGGCATGGTCAAGGAGGGTGAGTCCGCGGGGCTGCCGAGCCGCGCCGAGCCGTGCCTGGCCGAGCCGCGCTTAGCTGAGCCGTGCCTGGCCAAACCACGCCGGGCCGAGCGCCGAGCTGTGCCTGGCCGAGCCGTGTCTGACCGAGCCGAGCCGAGCCGCGCCTGGCCGAGCCAAACCGTGCCTGGCCGAGCCGAGCCGCGCCTGACCAAACCGTGCCTGGCCGAGCCGCGCCTGGCCGAGCCGAGCCCGGCGGGGAGGCTGAGCAGCGTCTCTCTTGCAGTGGTGCGCACAGACAGCCTAAAAGGCCGGAGGGGTCGCTTGCCATCCAAACCGAAGAGCCCCCAGGAGCCCTCTCCCCCCTCTCCCCCGGTGAGTCTGATCAGTGCGCTGGTGAGAGCCCATGTCGACTCCAACCCGGCTATGACCAGCCTGGACTATTCCAGGGTAAGCTGGACCGAGCTCGCGTAGGGACCTAGCTGCGCCCCCCGCCCGCCCGCCCGGGGAATGGGGGGGGGCAGCCAGCCCCTCTGCCGGCCCCGCTGCCGGCCCCGACGGCCGGGCTGAGGGGAGGAGAGGCGAGCCGTGCCCCGCCGCCCTGCCCTGCCCTTGCCCGGCCCGTCCGCTCCCCCCGGAGGCCCGGCGGCAGCGGGGCTGAGCGGGCGGGGGGGCCGTGCCCCACCGCGCTGGCTGCCTCCGGGATCGGGCCCCGCCGGAGCCGCCCTCCGCGCCCAGGGAGCGGCGACCTGGTAGCGCCGTTGCTGATGGGATTAATTGCCCCGGCACATCTAATTTCCTTACTGGTCAGAGAAGAGGTTTAATTGTTATAAAAACCTGGCTCCCCGACTGGAATGGGGGTTAGCAATTTCACGGGTTATATACTTTAGAGAACCTCATTAAGTGCTTTTTAAAATGAATTTCCAGTTCCAGGCTAACCCCGACTACCAGATGAGCGGAGATGACACCCAGCACATCCAGCAGTTCTATGATCTCCTGACCGGCTCCATGGAGATCATCCGAGGATGGGCAGAAAAAATTCCCGGCTTCACCGATCTTCCCAAAACGGACCAGGACCTGCTCTTTGAGTCCGCTTTCCTGGAGCTCTTTGTGCTGCGGCTGGCGTACAGGTACGCGGCCTGAAGCCGAGGGGGGAACTTCTGGGTGGTTATGAAATCAGATCCTTTCAAGGTCCACTGATCTGCATTTTATTAACTCCTCGGTAATTAGGTGCCTCTTAAATCCTTCATTTATTGCTTCTCAAGTAATTAGTTGTTTAGCTTTGCTCCCCCCATCTTCTCTTTTATTTTTTCCTTTTATTTCTTTTTCTTATTTTCTTTTTGCTCTTTCACTCTCTCTTCTCTATTTGATTTTTCTTTCTTTCTTTCTTTCTTCTTTATTTCACTCTTTTTCTACTTCCTCTCCTCTTTGTCTTTTTTTTTGGTCTTTATCTTTTTTTCTCCTCTTTCTTTTCTTTTTCTCTATTTTTTTCTTATTCATTCATCTATTCATTTTGGGGTTGTCATATTTCTTCCAGGTCAAACCCAGTGGAGGGCAAGCTTATCTTCTGCAATGGGGTAGTCCTGCACCGGTTGCAGTGCGTCCGTGGCTTTGGGGAGTGGATCGATTCCATTGTTGAATTTTCCTCCAACTTGCAAAACATGAACATCGATATCTCTGCCTTCTCTTGCATCGCTGCCCTGGCTATGGTCACAGGTCAGTGTCCCCCTGTTCCCGCTCGGCCCTTTCCATTCCCTCCATGTCCGACCCGTAACGTCCCGTCTCTTCTCTTTTTCAGAGAGGCATGGGCTTAAAGAACCCAAGAGGGTGGAAGAACTTCAGAACAAGATTGTGAATTGTCTCAAAGACCATGTGACATTCAATAATGGGGGGCTGAATCGCCCCAACTATTTGTCCAAACTCTTGGGGAAGCTCCCCGAACTCCGCACGCTTTGCACGCAGGGGCTGCAGCGCATTTTCTACCTGAAACTGGAAGATTTGGTGCCACCGCCAGCAATAATCGACAAACTTTTTCTGGACACTTTACCTTTTTAAGACTCTTCCCGTGCACTTCTGCTGAACTGAAGAGAAGCTTCACCTGTCGGAAGGGGATTGCGCCTGGGCCTAAAGCAGCACCTCTGGGTGCCCGCTTCCCACCCCACCAGTGTTGCCACCCTCCTGCAGGCAGACCGCGAACGGGCATTTTGGCTCTGGGGCATCATGGATGCAGATCATGGACTACACAGATACCATGGTATAAACTTTTTATTATCAGCTTATAAATGAATTTATTATTAAGGACTTCTGATTAAAAAGATGAACCTATCTGGCAACGCCGGGTGCGCAGCTAAGACTCGTACGGTGACAAGCGAAGCGTTAAGGTGACCCACAAGTCTCACCCTCCTAAAGATTAAAGTTTTCTGCTGTAAAAGAAAGCTGTAATATATACAAAACCTAAATGTTGCGTGGGTGGCATGTCATTAAAGAAGGTGAAGGCTTGTAAATTTACCAGATGCAGTTTGGCTTTTTAAAAATTATTCTGTGCCTATTTATGAAGAAATATGGAAAACAATTCTGAAAAAAAAAAGCTAAACGTGTTTGCAAAAAAAAAAAAAAAAAAAGTTAAAAAAAAAAAAAAAAAAAGTTAAAAAAAAAAAAAAAAAAAGAAAAAAAAGGAGAATAAAGAGAAAGAAAAATAAATCTCTCCTTACCAGGAAAGCATGATGATTCTAGGGTGACAATGTTATAGGCACTTGCTATTTCAGTAATGTCTATATTCTATAAATAGTATTTCAGACACTATGTAGTCTGTTAGCTTTTATAAAGACTGGTAGTTATCTAAGCTTCAAACATTTTCTCAATTGTACAATAGGTGGGCACAAGTATTACAAAACCCGAAATCCTCCCCAAAGGGACACATAGTGTTTGTAAACGCCGTCCGACATTCCTTGTTTGTAAGTGTTGTATGTACTGTTGATGTTGATTAAAAAAGAAGTTTATATCTTGATTATTTTGTTGTCTAAAGCTAAACAAATCTTGCATGCAGCAGCTTTTGACTGTTTCCAGAGTGCTTATAATATACATAACTCCCTGGAAATTACTGAGCACTTTGAATTTTTGTTTTGTTTTGTTCCGGTTTTTTTTTGAATGTCTAAAATTGTCGGTTAATATATTATTTTCTGTTCGAGTAATATTTTGAATATTGCCATATTCTGTAGTATTTTTCTTTGTATATTCCCAGTATGGCACATGATACAAGTCACTGCCTTTTTTTTTTCCTTATGGTGTATGACAGTTAGAAACGCTGATTATTATTTTTTTCCCCCTCCCGATAACTCTTTCTTTGAGAAAGACAATTTTAATGTTTACAACAATAAAACATGTCAACGAATAGAATCTCGTCTTCTTTCTGCCCAAGCGACAAGCCCCGCCGCCAGCATCCCCTGCCCGCGGAGGACAATAGCCTCTGCCGGGGTGGTGACAACCCGCGGAGGAGTGCGGAGGGGACACGTTCCTTTCGGGAACACCCGCGGCGGGACCCGGGGGCTCTGCGGGAGGAAGAGGAGGAAAACCCGCGGCCGGGAGGATGGTCCTTCCCCGCATCCGCGCCTGGCCGCGCTCTGCAGCATCCGCAACCCGCTCCCGCCGCATCCAGCCCGCTCCCCGCGCTGGCATCTCCACAGGCAAACACCTTTTATTCGGGGGAGGTCTAATTCCTAAACCTTGTCCCACAGCTTCCGAGGTGGTTTTGAGGTTTTTGGGGTTTTTTGTTTTGTTTTGTTTGTTTTTTCGGGGGGAGCCCCTCCCGGGCGACGTGGCGCTGGGTACCAGCGGGATGCTCGCACCGGGGCTGGATGCTGCATGTCCAAAGATGCCGGGTTGCCGGAAAGCTTCCCCCCCCCTCGCCCCAAGGCAGGCAGTTTCCTCTGAGCCCGGCTTTGCCGGGACCGGCTGCGGTCAGAACCTCGCTTAGAAACTTTCCGGGCGGTGCCGGGAGCGGCGGAGGGGTCCCGGGGCGGCGGGCGGTGGGATGGGGATGCGCTCCGCGGCTGTCCCGGCCCCCGCACCCCCAAGGAAGAAGGAAACAAACTCTGGTGGCACGTCTGGAAATTTACAAAACTTCTGCTTCTTACCAAAAAAAAAAAAAAAGCCGGGGGTGTGTGGGAGGGAGATGCCACCCCTGAAATCAATTTTAATCTTCTCTCTGCCATGCATCCCGACCCAGAAAGACCCACGGAGGGGGCGTCGCGGGGGGAGAGATGTTGGGGCGAGGGACCGCGCATCATCCTTCCGCGGAAGCCCCCCGGGGGTGCTCGCTGGGGGTGCGGCGGGCCGGGGTCGGCGGCTCTACCAGGGGGCCCCCCGGGCGATCACCCCCCGGGCTTGTTGCGGGAGGCTTGGACAAGCCCTGGGGTGGTGTTGTTTGATGGGTGAAATGGACCCTTTGGTGTTTGTCGGGGGAAGGATTTTGTGGCTTGGTTAGGTGAGGAATTAATAGAACAAGAGTTGTAAGAAGAAATTAAAAAAAAAATCGTTTCTATTGCAGGCGTGTGTGGGGGTAATTAGCGGGTCCCGGAGCAGAGGGTTAGGCAGAGCCTGACTGAGGATGAGCCCGGTTCAGAGCTGAAGTCGTTGCGACTTTAACCCTTAATGAAATCTCCACCTGCTCTCGTGTTCTCTCGAGCAAACCGGCTGCTTGCACCAAGCGCTTTCCTCGGTGTCTTTTGTGAGAACTTTGCTTAATCCTCTGCACCTGGGGCGGGGGGGGGGGAGTAGAAGTTGTTCTTCCCATGCTACACCCGACTTGGCTTTTTCCTCCATCTGCCAAGCCTCCCGTCTTCCCGCAGGCTTCTTCCACTCTGCATCCCTCCGGGTGGGCTTCTGCCACGGCCACGGCTCGGTGTGGGACCGGGCAGCGGGACCTGGCAGCGGTACCAAGGGCTGGGAGGGACGCTGCCCGCCTGGGCAGGAGCATCCAGGGTGGGCTTGGTTGGGATTTGCAGGAGGAAATGCTTCCAGGTGTCAGGGGCTCTCTCGTCTTCAGGATGTTCACTCTCAGCAGCCAGGGCGAGCTGGGGAGGGAAGCTGAAGTCTCTGTGCTTCCTGAGAGAGGAGTCTGCTGGCTTCCCGGAGCTGCAGACCTCTGGGAAGGAAGGAATAAAAAAAGAAACAAAGAAGAAAAGGAGGAAGGAAAGAAAGAGGGAAGGAAAGAAAGAAAAAGGCACTGTATAGAGACATGTAGAAAAATATTTGGAGTGGAAGCTCAGTGCAGAATATGGAGCTGAAGGAATAATTTTTAAATGGCAGTATCAATGGGAGGATTTAGTAAAAGATTTTAGTTCTGTAGGCACAAAATATTTCAGACTAGTAGCTGTCTTAATTATTTTAGCTTCTTGGTGATTAGGAAATTTGTTCCTGCTTATTTCTGCTTGGCTGGTGGGAGAAGGCAGACAAAACCCACCCTGGTTTGTTCCCGCAGGGTTTCCTTTTTTGTAGTTCATTATCAGGCCGCTGGGCTGATTTCAGCCCAACTTTTTTTGCTTGTATAATTGCACTGTCTTCTCCAGAGTTACTCCTTCAGTGCACCGATGCATAAGGATAGAGTCTCTCTCCTTTGCTGATCTGAAAGTCACATTTCTATCCCCAGCGAAGGCCGTGCAGTCACGCTGTGGACGGTCTCATTGCTGCTCTCCAGAGCTGGACACCTTTCTCCTCCCGATATAGAAGGATGAGAAGATGGCACTGAGATGTAATTTTTCAAAACACACTGGGGTTTACAAACTTGACAAACAAATGGGGGGTGAACTCAGGTCGGGTGTTCGCTTATACAGTACATCGTATTCCCAGCATTTAATTCAAGCTCCATTTATCCGAGGGCCTGGGTAACGTAACGTATGCCTTGCATGCGTTATACTCCGAGTTTCATAAAGCCGTGCTCGCCTGCAGTAATTCTGATTTAATTCACAGTTGGTGACTTAGGGACAGGAAAGTGTCGCGATGTGTTCTGAAACCGCCTTTCCCGAACGCAGCGCCGGGAAGATGAATTACTGCAGGCACGAGACCCGTGTAGGAGCTTTATTAGTTTTGGAATGCAATCAGCAACACTTGCTTTCTTAGTCCTTTACCTAATTATCCTCATTGCATATGTCACATACATAGAGAGCAGCCAGGAGGAATTTATGTCTTGGGTAGTCAGAGCTAGAAAACCCGTGTTTTATGTGATTTTACCCTTCTGACTTTTCTTTATCGGCAGAAATCCCCGTGCTGGCTGCATGCAGAACAGCACTTCGGATGCACCTGTAGCTGATTTTTTATGTGTAAGTAAACCCGCCGCTGCATAATCTGCGCTTGCTGGAACGTTAGCCCTAAGTAACCTTTCCAGCTGGTGATGGTGCGGAGGGAGATGTTGGTATTCATGAATGTTTTGACATATTTGACATTTTCTATATGGTGTGCTCTTTCTCTGTTTTTCTGATTTCCTCCTGCCTTTGCTCCCCTATTTTAGCAGTGAACAGTGGCCTTCACCAGGCTGCCGTGGTCCGGGTGCCAGAAGGGTGGGTCTGCAGAGAAACTTAAGCTTTGTGGCTTTTTAATTTTTTTAAATTTATTTTATCTCAAAGTGTGTGTCTAGGTAAATAATGGGATTATCACATTTTAATGTGGCCAGAGGAGCTGGTTTTGACAAAAGAGGTGATCTGTGTTCAAAAGAAGCATGCCTGGCATTCAGAGTGGTAAAAATCTGAAGGCAAGAGCTTTCTGCATAACTGGAACTTAATGCCGATGCGATGTGAATGTGTGAGGGTTATCGCAGCACTGGCGAGGCAGCCCTGCGTATTCAGCGAGGCGGCTTGTGACCGCTTGGTTTTCCCGCGGGATGTGTTTTGCAAGGTGGAGAACTGCCGGGCTACGGAGTGGGTGATGGTGAAACCAATTCCGGGTAAATGCAAACGATGCCTTTAGTTGAATAGCCGTCATGTGTCTTCAGATAATTTCTAATTTTTATTTACATCTGTACAGATATTTACATCTATATATATTTGTGACCTTCACGAAGATGAGAGAAGTTCTGTAGGGGTAGCCGAGTGTTCTGGTCACCAAACATTTTTCTCCCCTGCTCCCTCTTTTCCAATTGAGTGCTTTTCAGACCGTAGGAAGAGTTTAATTCAGATGAATGTTTCTGCTGGGGAGGAATGATACTCCATCAGCTGCTGTATGTGGACACGCAGCTCTTCCGTGGCAGCTGCCCTGGTGGGACCGGAGCCCCGTCCCCCCGATTCGCAGCCGTGGGGGCGATTACTGTGATTTTTCATCAGCAGCGGCTGTTGCTATGTGTGCTGGGTTAATGCTCTAATTGCAGCACTTCAGGTTTGGTGGTTGAAGTAATGGCTTTAATCGGACAAATCTGCTCCACAGCACTGGCAAAAACAGCTTTCGATGTGTGTTGTGTATCTTGTTAAAGGCACAGGGGTTCGCACATAAATACTGGATAACATCACTTTGCTCATTTTTCTCGACTTACTTGGTTTTCTACAAAGAGGCATCAATCCAAAATGTTAATTACACTCTCATTTTAATATTCCATGCAAATTATCCAGTACCCTCCACCAACCCAGCCAGAATTGCAGACAAGAAGATGCAGCTATGATCCAGTTGTCAAATAAATGGCAAAAAGTCTTTTCTGTGCGCTCCCATTCTCCAACACCACTTGCAGAAATGGTTGTGATCTGTAACCACCAAATGCTGAGCAAGTGCCTTTGTTTAATTACTGAAACAGCGGCTCAAGTGGCGGTTTGGTGACTGCAGGTGCTGGATGCTGGGGTGGGATGTCACCGATGTGCGCAGCAGCGTGCAGCGAGGGACATCCTGGTGGCACGTCCCTCTCCAAGAGTTAAGGTGCGTACCTTGGAACAAGAAACCCTCCAGCGCCTTCGCGAAGAAATAAAGCGAAGCGACAAGCTCTGGAGCCAAACTCGAAAGGCCACCGACGAGGGGCTTTGCTGCGGGAGGAGTGAGCGGATGCCTCCAGCCCCTCTGGGAATGTTCTGACTGTGGGGAGGGGACGTCACGGGGCTGGGCTGGGGTCACGGTGTGGAGCCACCACCAAGGCAGGCAGGGGCCGTTTTCCAGGTGGAAGCTGTGTCTTGGAGTCCCCTCGGTTGTACTCAGTCTGGGGCTGTAAGGCAGAGCACAGTCACGACATGTGGTGGGCAGGGATGCTGTGTCCCAGTGTCCCCCCATGTGGGGCTGGCAGAATGACCGCAGCGAGGGATGCTCTGTGTGCAGGAGCGGGTGCTCTGTGGTGGTCCAGCAGCTGTGCCTGCGCCCGTTTGGCTGCTGAAATGCCCTCCTGGAAACCATAGGTGTGAGTGTTTTGCAGGGAAAGGTGCAAATTGTGTGTCCCCTCGCTGCATGGGGACAGGGTGCTGTGTGGCTCTTGGGGACATGTGTGGCAGTGTCTCAGCAGAGCGCTCTTGGAAGGTTCTGCGGGTGGTGCAGTGCCTCTGACGCACAGGGATCGCTCTTTTTTAGTGCTGATGTGCCTGATTCTGTAGGATTGCTTCTAAATGTTATTCTCTTTAAGACTGTTCCTGAGTTTGCAGGGGTTGACATTTTTTTGTCCCAGATATTTCTCCTGGTTTTATCTCTGCTGGCTCCTTGTCAGACGCCACGACAGCTCCTTCCCCCAGGTGGGAGGGCAGGTAACAGCTCTTCCCAGCAGCCATGGCACGAGGGGTGGGTGCTCCCTGCCCTATGCCTCTGATTTTATTTTATTTTATTTTATTTTATTATTAATTTTATTTTATTTTACTTTATTTTATTTTATATATATATTTTAAAATCTCTCTCTGATTCTGCAAGTCCTTTATGTAAGCAGCATCATTAAGTTTTTGGGTAATTTTTGTTTCACAGCCATCTAAGTATGTTATGATCCTTAATTTTGACAGTTTTACTCTCCAGTTGTAAGAAATTGGGAACATAGAGCTGTAAAAGCAGGAATCTGCTGAGTCTGTGGAAACAGGACTCACTGCCCTTGCAAACGGTGCTTTTGTGTGGTTCTGTAGCTGGAGTTGTCTCCTGAAGGCTCAGGACTTGCAGGTTTTCAGCACACAGCACTTCCCCCCAGCTGCAATTCAGCACTTTGAGAAGCCAAGCGGCTGGATGCTGCGGATGCTTTTCCCTGTGCTGCTGTGAAGTTGGGTGTTTCCCTGGGTGGTGTGTCCAGGTGACATGGGGACATGTTAGCACAGCATCACGCCACTATACAGAGAGTCCCAAAGAACAGCAAGCCCAGATGATGTATTGGTGATGTTTACGGCAAGAATGATCCGCTGTGGAGCTGAGCATGGGCAAGGCCAGCAGAACACTGTTGCATCTTCTACAAATTCATTTCAAGCCATATACTGATGTCCTTTCTCCTGAAAAACCTCTGTAAAAATGAATCTCTGTGCTGATTCCTGAAGATGGAGCTTATAGAACTCACAGAACTGTAAAATTTTTACTTCATTTCATTCCCCAACAAAAGCAAATAAATTTAATGTCTTCGCATTGCTTCTGTAGCTGTTTGGAAGTGAGTGGTATGGCTGTGGCTGAGAAATACAGATTTCCTCCGGTATGTTTGGTTCAGAGTTGTGTTTTTAGCAGGTTTGCAGAAAAAATATGAAACAATGGCATAAAGGTATTTGGAAAATGTATTGATATTAGCAAAAGCAGCGCGAGACGGGTAGCTGGAATTAATTACTGACATCTGTTGTCTACGCCTGCGTTAGGATCTTGGGAAAGAAAACAAGGGGCTGGATGGAAACCATTACTTTTGTGATCCTGGAAATACCTGTGCTGTGGGAGCTTTGACGGGGTTTATTTTCTGTAGCGATCAGAGGATGAACAAGCCCTGAGAACATTTACAGGTGTTTCTGTGCTGGAGTACAACCTCAGAAAGGAATCTCTGCTGTTTTTATTCGTACATCCACGGTTCTCCCACAAGTTAAGCAAATATTTAATTGGGATTAATACCGTGCTGTTCTTTATTCAGACAAACCTGAAAATAAAATAAGAGCGGTTTGTTCTTTTAGTGCAGAGGAAGCCGTGCCGTCAAACCCAGTGTTTTAGGCTGGGTTACAAATCGGTGCGTGGGGATGCAGATGAGAGCAACAGATCTGAATGTCTAATGCGATGCCTGGAAGAATCCTACTTGGGAGACCAATTGGAAGAGGCCGGGCTCCCAGCACGTCGAGCACTGAGCTGGGGCTGGGGCTGGGCGAGGCTTCCAGGGACGATGTCACAGCCAGTGGTGCACAGCTCAGGATGTCTGAGCATCTGCACTGGTGATTTGGAAGACCAACAGCAAGTGCGTCATGTTTTTAGATGACATTAATATATATGTATATATTTTTTTTAAACAATCAGGGTATTTAGAGATTAGCTGTATATCCAGGGCCCTGCAGAAGCTGGTGGGTGAATGCAATCTGCTCTGATGCCCTGAGACCAGCCGGGTCTAGGAATCAAGCCAAGATCAGGATGGCTTCATTGTCCAGATTAACTCTTACCTTGCTGCGTGGTGCAGAAACAATGCTGACCGCAGATTTCAGTGAGAAGGAAATAACTTTAAAGAGGAGATGTTAAGTCAGAGCTGGAAGGAAACGGGACAGGAAATGGGTTTGTCACGGGATGTGCAGACAGAACTAAAACTGGGAATGTGCTGCAAGGTGGAGCAGCTGGGTCTTTTCGAACGCAGGAGTCCAGCAGAACGAAACGCCGAGGAGCGTGTTTGAATGTTGTGTTTGTGACAGAATATGAACAGTATGAACGTGTCTATGCAACTCCTGCTCTGCTCCTGCCCGGGCAGGATTGTCTCCTGTACTGCTCGTGGCTGTTTGCTGGTACCAACGGCTATGAAGCCCAGCAGGTGACAAAAGCGAGCGTGTCAGAGCCATGAACTGCTCAAACTTCCCTGTCTAACACAAGTGGGCCTTGCCCATGCGCTTTTCTGCGGATTCTGTTGGGTCAGCAGGCTCTTTGCATGGGTATTTCTCAGGATCCCATTTTAATGAGAAAAATGATTCAGGTGTGGCTGCTGTTAGCTCGTGGAGAATATTTACCGCCAAGTCATAAACCCCTTGGAAAACCCCTTGATTTTTAAATGAAGGTGTTAATACAGTTCTAAGCACATTGTTGCAGGAATGTATAATTTTGCTCGCTGGAGTTAGAAAAGACTTGCTTTCAAATCCCGCCTGAGTCGCAGACAGAAGGGATCTTGAGAGTCCTCCTGATCCCTACTGGATACCCCTCTGTTTCATAAACACTAATAAAAGCTCTCCGCCGCTCGTTTGGCACGGCGAGGCGCGGCTGGCAGCTTCCCCGCTGCGGCAGGCTGAGGCCGGGCGAGCAGATGTGCGGGAAGCCAGCTCCGGGTGCCGGCACAGCTGGGCGAGGAGCGCGGGTGGCACGTGGACACGTGGGCTGGGCTCCAGGCTGCAGCTCCTACAGCTCGGCACCTTGGAGGCAGTAGGATCTGTGAAGGTAAGATATTAGTCAGCGATTGTTCTTTGCGGTGTTTGCGAATAGCAGCTCAAACGGATGATGCTTTAGTGGATGTGTTTTGCACAAACAGATTAGAAGGTAACGGGAAAAAAAAGGAACAGTTGTTTATAGCTATTAAGCTTGAGAAGTTTGACAGAAAGCTGTGGTTTTGGTCAGAAGTGCACCAACAATGGTGTCGGTGGTGCTCAGCTAACACTGAACGCGGGTGTGCGCCGCTGGCACATCGCTGTGGTGATGGATGGGGCGAGCGTGGGACCAAGGTGACGTGACTTCACGATGCCTCCCTTCCTTCACCTGCGATGTGAAACCTCTGCACACCCGGGGTCCGTGCACCTGCCTAAAGCCCTGTGCCCGTGCACCGAGAGCTCCGAGGTCTGGGTGCGGGAACTGGGGCGTGGGGTTACCTTCGTGGTGAACAGCTCTGGAACCAACTCCGCTGCTCACACACCCCATGGGGACCCCGGCTCTTTGCTCGGTTTTGATGGGACACGTCAGTCTCCCAGGAAGGGAGAGCAGAACCTGGGCACTGCTGATGCAGCTGGCAGGGTAAATTCAGAAATATAAACCAGCCCTCGCAGAAGGGAGCTGGGACCTGAGGTTTTTGCTGATCCTCTGTGCAGGAGTCTCCACTGCTGGGCACTTGGGATGTTTGCATTCGCTGAAAATGCCTTAAAGTGTGTGACTTCATTTGTTCACTCATTTTTTTCTCCGAGGTGGTTGGAGAGCTGATGACCTCCTTTGCAGGAGCGTGTGCCAGGCAGAGCTGCTAGAGGACGGCTGCATCTTCCAGCCCTTTCACAGTGAACGTTGGCTGTATGCTTTGTGCCTTTTTTTTTTTTCCTTTTTTTTTTCTTTCCTTTTTTTTTTTTTTTCTTCCCCAGGTGAAGCTCACTGGAAGCCAAGATGCGTGACTCCCCTTGGCAGCGGTGGTCTGCACCATGGGTCAGCTTGGTTGGGTGGATGCAGCCGTTAAGGGAAACACCCCCCGTAATCCCCATGTCCCAGCCCCTCCTGCAGCCACACACCAGCGTTTGCTGTGCTGCCAGAAGCAGGTGGTTTTACCTACCGAGATGGCGAGAAAAAGTGCCTTCTCTGCCACTTTCTGGGTTTTTTTTTTCATGATTTTAATCAAGCGAGTTAACACTTGGATAAAGGGAAAGCTTTACTTTCAATTGTCTGTCCATGTTTTAATTTTAGGGTTTTTTCTGTGCCATGGCAGTAGTTAGTCTCATGTGTCAAAGGCTGTTTCCACAATTATGGTTTGCCTAATGGTCCTTTTGTTATAATTCATAGGCTAATAGAAGTCAGAGATGGAAAAGACCTATTAGATTATTGAGTCAATGCCCTGCAAATGCGGGATATAATCTCCCAGATAGAGGATGTATCGGATATTATTAAACAGATTTTACACTTGATCTTAGCTAAATTATGGTTAGTAGTCATTCGATTCCTTGAACGGTGTAATAACAATGGCTTAATTTCAGGTTTGGGGAGAGTATCTCTGTATTTGAGTTTACCGTTTGGCATTTCTCTGAACCGCCTGTAGATGTGCATGCTTCTGGAAGGAAAGTTTGTATATTCCTAACAGACAGCTGTGTGTGTGGGGGGGAAATCCCATCAAAAACCCCTTTACGTTCTCCTGTGTTGAAGCAGTGCAAAATACCAACTTTGTAGGGAAAAGAAAGCTGAAGAAGGAAAACATCCTTATCAACAAAAGCATGAGCTTTAGGGGCTGGCTCAGCACTGAGAGCCTTCGTAAGGCGTTGCTGCGGTTAGACATCCCAGGAGGATCTCACGCTTCTTGTCCTGTTTCTGCTAAGCCAGAGGTCATCCCTGTAGGAACCACCAAGGCTTGGGCTTGAGCAGGAGCCTTACGTGGCGAGTGGTGACACATGGCGAGTGTATGTTATCTTCTGGGGTATTGCTGTGCTATTCTGTATTCCCTATTGCTGTTTCCATTTGTCAATTTTTAAATTGATTTTCTTTTTTTTTAAATGTTTTCATTTCCATGGGACTGTTTAGAAGCCAACATTATCAACGCCATTAACATGCAGGATGCAACCGCTCTGCCTTGAGCCCCCCCTTGGTCTCACAACTGTTTTTCTTTCTTTCTTTTTGTTTGTGGTGAGATCTCTGAATAACACCACATGGTGCGTGCTCAACGCGTGCTGAACATCCGACTGCAACTTGTCTCAGCCTGTCAGCCCCAGGTCTGGAGGAGAGGTCCTTGCTGGAGCAGGGTAAATTCAACGTCTTTCCTTCTGTCGCTCACACGAACTGATGTAACGCACCATGCGCAGGGCTGATCTGCTGTTGGAAGACCTCTGGAGTGGGGCTGGTGCTATTTTTAAGCAATGTCTCCTCGTTTTGGGACAAATGAGCTGTAACGAGGGAGTCATCCCACAGCTTGGGAAGCGTTTGGAAAAACAAGAGCTGGAGAGGGAAGAGCATGTTGGCTCCAGAGGCTGTGATTCAAGGATGGACAGGCTTCGTTGGCTCGGGAAGAGGTGACTAAAGGATGGATGGGTTCCCCCCAGGACAGAGACAAGGTACAATTCTTCAGGTCTGAAAAACTGTCTATTCTACCTGAAGTTCTTCATTGCTGGGCTCTTGATCAAAGCCCATGATATAGCTAAAGGCAGCCATCCGCATTGCTCCTCTTTGTGTATCAGTGTGTGCCCAGCCCTAGCTGCTTTTCCCAGCCAGTCTCCTGGAGGTCTCTAGGACTAAATCTGTGGGATTTACAGTAAATCTGCTGCCAGCTGGCCTCAGATCTTCCTCACAACAGATTTCTACGGTGACAGTGCTGCAGGGCGTGCAAGGACTCCTTGCTGGGAGTCCCAGGCGTGGTGTGAGCGATGGGGCTCAGCCCAGCCCATGGGAAGGAACAGCCGTGGCTGTCTTCCTCTCAGGTTTGTTTTTGGCATACGTCATCTGAACTGGGTTTGATTATATAAAGCTAATATACGACACAAATTTGACCTGCAAGTTATTTTCAGTGCTGTTTTCATCCGCTCTTCCTATAATAAATTTCTTGTGCAATATCTCAGTAAGACTCTGGCTGGTCTGCTCTTAGAAACCAGTTGTCGTCAAATATGTGGGAAGAATTGGAACGTAAGCACGAGCATTGCAAAGAATGAGCGGAAAGTTTTGAGAATTTTAGTTGGAATTGTAGAAGTAGAAATTATTACAGCAGTAGGCTGATGTGTTTTCTAATCTCATGTATCTAAAGCCAGAAGACCCTAACATGCTATTTCAGAGCGTTTTTCTTCCTGTGACTATTACTGCAGGAACCCTTCTGAGCCTACCAGCTATTGCCTTGAAGAGCACAACATAGTATTGTTTCTTGACAGTTATATTAAGTACAAAAAACATTATATATATCAAAATGCAACTTTTAAAACAAGTTGACCGAGGTCATTTTTATCAAAAGTGAGTAGAGACTCTGGGTACCGGCGTCTAGACATGTTAGAGACATGCGGCTGGTTCCCAGGAGGAGATGTAGAAGGAGTCTCTGCCATTGAGCTGTTCTGAAGTCACACGCATGAAACTGCTCACTGTTCATGATGATGATGACGAGGAGGAAAGCACGGGGTAAGGTACTGAGTACAATGATGATTTTCCTGGCCAGCAGTAAGGAGCGCTTGGAAAAATGTGCATCAGCGTGGCACAGAAAGGGTTTTCTCCATCGCGAGCACATTCCCCCTGTAGCAGGTGCACTTACGGAGCCTTCACGGTGCCCTTTACCTGTCACACCGCATTGGCTCTGAGTTCTCCTCCTCGGGCTCTAGAATAAGCTTTAAAAACAATAGACGAAACATGCCCTGAGGACCCCAAAACGTTGGCAGCCAGGGTTCCTGAAGCATTCACGGGGGAACGAGCGCTGCATCTCCCGAAGCCGCCCGCACGTACCTGCAGCTGCAGCGTGCGGCTCGGTGTGCTGGGGGAAGGGGCTCTGCTTTGGGCTGGGGGCTGAAAAAAGGGATTTTTCTCATCTTTTAGTGATTACCCTGCCTGGACAGTAACTAGACAAACATTTACCAGTCGGATGTTGTAATGCAATTAAGAGTCCCTCATTACGGAGAGTGGCAGCGTTGGAGGTCGGAGTGTTTCCAAGTGATTCTGGGATGTGGAGATAGGAAGGATGGGGATGATGAAGTTTGTTAGCTCTTAGATGCCTGCTGCAGAAGTGTTGTGCACTGGTTCTCAAGAACAGCTTAGTCCTGTGGCCGTCTTTGGAGAAGAACAATAGATTATGGAGGACTAAGGTAGAATTAAAACTCTAGCTTGAAGTTCAGTTGCATTTATGAACAGGAATGTGGGCTCTTTTTAAAAAGAAATACTGAAGCCAAAAATCTTAGAAAAATCTTCTAAAATAAGTTTGCTGCTGTTTTCCTTGTGCATGCAAAAGGTAGGATGAGTGTGCAGTACAAGATATTTTAAATTTTATTATTCCTTGTATTTGGAGAGTAGTCAGGGCCGACCAGCTCTTAGCATAAACTCGGATGGGTTGCTTTAATCTCTCTTCTTCTCCCCATACTCTTGAGGAAGTCAAGACCAGCATGGCTTTGGGGGCAAGACTTCCCCGGCACTAACAGGCAGAAGCCTGCAGCGGCTGGGACACTTCGGGGGACAGGCAGAGGTGGCCCTGGGGAGAGCCCTGGGGGACACCTCCCACCCCCCCAGCCCCAGGGGGGACACCTCTGACCCCTCTGGCCCCACAGCCTGCAGACAGCCCCAGTTTGGTGTAGCTGGAGGGTGCTGGGAGTCACTGGAGTGAGCGTGGGGGGGCTGCAGTGCCTGGTTCCTGGTGTGATTTGACACGGGTTGTGAGCCCCCTCCTCCGATGCTCCGGTGGTGGCATTTCTCGGGGGGGCATCCTGCAGGCGAAAGGCCATGTCACCCCTCTCCGTCCCCTTGGATGCTCTTGTGTAAATCAAAACACCCTCATGCTACGGATTTATTCCAGCCCCCAGCTTTTCTCCAGCCCGGTCTCTCTTTGCAGACTTGCAGCAATCTTTCTTTCTTGATGCTGTAAGTGACATCCGTGTCTTTTTCCACTGTTCATAAATAATATCACAGTAACAATTGCAGTTCCGTGCAGAAGGAGGAAAATCTAGCTAACGAGAGATTTCTAATTCCAAAGGGCAGTTTCTGTAAGCATCTGTAAAAATAATTAAACCCAAATTACAAAACCCACTTCTGAGTGCTGCGGTTTTTGGGCTGAGAAGCCAGGGAACCCTCTCTGCACAGGCAGGGCACGGGATTTTAGAGACCAGAATCTCGTACAGCATTCTCAGTGTTGGAGCTACTGAAGCAACAAGTTGAAGTGCTCTTGCACTACTACGATGGGTAAATGTACGGCTTGCCCACCTCCTTTATCTCAGCAGAAAAGGCACATACACTACAAAATGAGGATATTTGGTTTTTTCATGTTTTTAATTTAAGGTCCATGCTTAAACTGTTTAAAACATGGCAGCAGAAGTTAAGGAACAGGAATTACATGCTGGCTCTAATGTTCCTCACTGTGTCGTGTTTGGATTGTTTTTTTAACCCTGATTTTAACGCAGGGGTAGGAGCTGGTGTCCTGCTCTGGGGGGGTCACGGGTAATGGGAGCCAGCATACGTGCCCTGTGTGTGTCGCTGCTGTGGGCTCGGAAATCAGCTCTAAAAGTATTGAATGCAAATGTTCATTTCAGCAAGTGAAATGCAAAAAGCTTTCAGTTGTTTAATGAATGATGAGGGTTATTGTGTCTCTAGCTTACTCACAAATATTTTTCCTAGGCAAGGTAAATTTGGCTGCTTTTTCCTGAAATGAATCAGGTGCAGAGCTATGGGCCAACCCTCATCCTGGAATGAGCAACCAAACGTTTCCCAGAGTCAGTGAGAGCAAAGCTGGGATGCAACTGTTAAGGCAAAAGTGCCGGTTTGTTGTTTTCTATGAGATTATTTCCCTGTGCCTGGTTACATTTGGAGGTATGTGGTTAATCCTTATGCAGGCAGTCTTCAGCTTCGGTAGGAACTTGCACCAGTCGCAAATAAATTTAAATGGGAGCTTTGGAGCCTGATTTTCTCTTTTCAAAGGGATGAACAATTTATTAAATTATCTTAATTTGTTAATCCTCAAGTTGGACGGACATAGTTTAAGCGTCCAAACGATAACTGCGGCTCAGGCACACAAACACCAAGACTGAGCTGCAAACGCCAGTTCTCTGTTGCAGATCTTGAGATTTGAAAATTTCACAGAGGAGTTAACCGTCTGTCCCGGAGAACTCCGGAGTTGTTCCAGGCTCTTCCTTGTTGCTCAGCTCTTCTCTCAGGTCTTGTCGAGTTGCTCTTCCCAGCCCCTTGGTCTGATCCCCGCGCAGTGATACCCACCCTGGTCGCTGGTGAGCAGCTGCTCCCCACTGCACCCTGGATTCTCCTTTTCCCTTGCTTGGCAGCAGATAGATTGATTTTTTCACTCCTCGTTCCTGTGGCAGTGTCTGTCCTGGTCAATCCTGTTTGGAAAGAGAAATGTGCTGTCTGAAATTCCGTGTGTTCAGAAACAGCATCCCCCGAGAAAGATGTATGTAATGTGGAAGAGCAGCCTTTAAAATATACAGCCGTAGAGGAGGAAAGCAGAAATGCTGACTCGTCCCCAGCCCCGTGTCCGTTTGTTGGGACTTTGTCATTATTTAATGACCCAGAAGTTGTGACGTGGCTGGTGGGTATCACCCGCCGTGTCCGACGGCCGGTGGATGGGCAGAGCTGCTGTTCCTGAGAGGTGGCTGGATACTGTTTAGGAGAATTTGACGATTTATTTCCACTAATTGGACTAGGAATACGAGTGTTCTCACTTTTTGGCCTTTCGGAATAGATGATGTGCAGTGACTAGAAGGACTAAATATTAATCCATGTAGAGCTTTATAATGCAAATAGGGTTTTTAGTTTTACATAGTGCTCTGCCACAGTTCAAAAAACCCCACAGCCCAAAACACAGTAGATCCACTCACCCCCTTGATATTTAAATAATTCATAATGTCGCTAACACAGACCCTTCCCTGTTTTGTAGTAATTAGTTTGGAGAGGAAGCCTGATGTAAGCTGACTCTGCTCTGAGGCAGGTTACATCTGCGACTCTTTTGACAGCGCTGTCCCAGTGAACACGCAGGAAATTCGCAGCTTTGCTGGTGAATATGGAACCGGAGTTCCCAGAACCTTTGGGGTTTTAGTCTCTGGTAACATCGCTCTGAAGCACAACCGGGAACGCTTCAAACTCTGCAGACTTGTGCTGTGGCAGAGCACCTCAACAAACCAGCCCTCCCCGGCTGCGAGAACGCATTTAGTGCTTCTGCTCCATAAAAGATCATTTCTTTCTAGGGAGAATTAAAGCAAATGGAATGAGAAGGGTCCATATGTATAAGCTGCGTACGGTTATTCTTACGGTTACAAGTAAGATGGTGATAATTACCATGGCAATTTGTTTCTTTATGGATGAGGTTGCTTCCAATAGATGCAGAAATATCTCTCCTCTCTCTCTGCATCCTTATGTTTTCTCCGAGATAAAGGTTTCACGGCAAACATTTTAAGGAAATTGAGGGTGCTTACAGGAAAGCCTTGTTTTTAAAAATGTTCTAACATTTTTCACTAGTCATATAACTATCTAAATAAAAAAATCGTCCTTAAGAGTTCCCAGATCCTATTCAACAGCCAAGGGAGATGTTGGTAGCTAACCAAAGCAGGGAACGGCATACGAGTGCGTCATCGTCCATACGGCTGGTTTGAATGAACATGGGTTCCCAGCAGCTGAAAGCTGGGCTGTTCTGAGGTCCTGTGGATTTGCTTGAACCTGCTCCTGCAGAGCGGGTGGGTCACCTGTGGATCCATCAGCACCAGATGCTGTCGGTTCCCTGGGTTTACCTGCTAGCCCAGCCCGCTGCCTTCTCTGCTGGCTCTGAGAAATGCGATTAGTGCCAAAAGAAAAATCAGTTTTGCCCACACAGAAGTCAATGGGATGTAGAAGTGGTTATTTACCAGAAGAATTGATTCATCAAGTAAATTATTCAGTAAAGATGGCAAAATTAATGGAATAACATGCCTTAACAAATGGGATCTGACTGGCTTTATTGTGCGTGTTCAGGAGACCAGCAGTGGCTCTGCCTTTTGCTTCAGGTCCCCCTGCTCAGTTGCTTGGCAATATCAATTTGAATTTCTGCATCCACTTCTGGAATTTTACCCTTCGCTCTTAGCTTTGTAGGTATCAGCATTACGCTCTTTAGTTAACAGCAGTTGTAAAATCGAGAGGTAGACTTGACTTAGGTTATGACTAAAACACTTTTGGGGAAGAATCTTTTATGGGTTTTCTTTTTGTTGAGGGATTTAATAAAATCAATTTATTATTACACAAATTCAGAGCCATGTCTTTTTGCACAGACCTGGAAAAACACCTCTTGAAATACAGTTATAGCGCAAGCTTGAAGCCCATTCCTTTTGGTCCTCTAGATGAGAAACGAGTGCTTTTCCCAAGCCTAACAAATACTTAAAAAAAAAAAAATTGCTTGTACTCATTCAGTGTCCCCTGCACTATTGAGGCAAGTGCTGAGGTTTTCTAAGCATCAGCAGCTTCACTGTCACCTGCCTTTAGATGTCCTGTCTCAAGGTTTACTGAAGTCCCTGATCAGTGCCCGTGTTTTCTGTTGTGGTGTTTATAACCGGCAGGAGTTGCTTTCCCTAGCCTTTTATATATTTAAGAAGCGATTTTTCTCGTTGTCATTAGAATCCGGATCTGATTTCCTTACAGTAAAGACTTTCGGTGGAGTGTATTGCCAGAAAGATGGATCTGTCAGGTCAGCTTTGATTACCTGGGGGAGCCGCATTGCATTATGTAATCCACTGGGGTCTGTCCTGTTCCTCAAGCAGAATGGAAAGCTCCCTCAAATGTCAGAGCTTGATAGATTCAGAACGCGTCCCCTCCAAACTCCGTTAGCCCTTCCAGTCTCCAAAACTCTTCCTCTTCCTCCCACTTGTGCCTTCCAGAGCTTTATCCCACGTTGGAGGCACTTTTCCCAGTAAACGCTCTGGACGATGTAGCCTTGCTCCAGGGGCTGGTTGGGGTGGATATCCCAGTCTGCACAGGGCAGGGAAACTCACAGCGAATGTTGGAGTGGCTTCTTCCTTTCCTTTAAACACAATCAAATGTTTTGAGGGTTTAATACAGAGCACAAAGGTGCAAAGTTGTGTTTAGGGTTATAAAACTGTAAGATATTTCTGTGGGGACATTGGCGGTCTGGGTAACAAAACAAGGGGAAAACATGCACAAAAAGAGAGGAGGAGGGAAGTTCTGCGAAATGATCTAATTTGTAGTTTTAAAAAATTGAACTGGGTCCTATTTAATAAAAGAAAACCTAAACTATACGGTATTTGCATGCAGAAATGAGAGCTCATAGTGGGACTGACACGTTGCAGGTGTTTGTGCCCAGCGTATTTTTTTCTGTGCTGTTATCGGCTTAATTGTTTTACACATTTCAGGTGAGCATAAAGAGGTGGGATGTTGTAAGTACAAGGAGGTGGGATGCCCAGCTGTGGGGGTGAGGATATGGAGCCTCTCGAAAGCTGAGAGAGTCAGTTGCCTTCTAAATAATCAGAAGAAAATGTGTAACCAGGATCAAAAGGCATATTGAGATGGAGTTGGGATTATTTTTTTTTTCAGAATGGAGGAAAAATTTAGTCTTTGATACCTTTGTTCTGGCTCTGATTTAACAGAAGACTACTAAAGGTAAGTCTAACTCTGATGGCAGTGGGATTTTTCTTTGTTTATTCCATATGAAATTTATAATTGTTAGATATAATAGAAAAGTTTTGTATAATTTTTCCTGACTGTATTTTCTTTTTGCTAGCCTGTGGAATACACTGCTACAGGAAAGCACCCACTCACAGCACTGCAAACAGTGCCATTCCCAATACCTGAAGTTTTGCCTGGTTGAACTTTCATGAATAGTAGCGTTTTGTCAGCAGCTAAATCTGTTCTCTGTGCTGACCGCCTGCTTCTTGTGTTGTGTGATTACCGAGTCCAACATGGAACTCAAAAGCCGGCAGTTAAAGACCAGCTCCATCCCTTGTTCTTACGCAGAGAACTTGTGCGTTAGCTCAGTCGCATCCCAGGTGTGTTTTTGTGGCAATTTTTCATACAGCTACATAAGAGATTATTTCCCCATTGATGTGGGGATTTCTTGTCTGTTGGGCATTGTCTGACTCTGCACATTAAACCCAATGGCATCCACAGAGTCTGAGACCAGAGATTCCTTGTTGTTGTTGTTACTACAAGGTTAGCAAGCGTCTGTGTTCTGCAGAGCATCCGTGAGTTCATGTGGCCCAGTCGCTGGTTGTATGGTGTAATAGATCGTGGTACTATAAAAGTCTGTTGCAGAATAAACGCCCCTTACGTTGCAAGCAAATGTTCTGATATTTTGGGTGTTTTTTGCTGGTGGAAGTGTGTTGTAAAATGGTTTTGTTGTGGTGTATTAACAATATCTCCACTGCTTTCTTAAGCTGGGCTCTAGGTCACTGTAACAATTGCCCAACATTCAGCATCTTAAACATGGGCAAGATTAAGAGATACAGTGCTTTACTTAGCTTAGTAATCTTTTTATTGTTCAATATAATCTTAGAACTATACTTTTGCATGTGTTGACTCTGTTTGTCATGTGAAATAAGAACTACCTGTGTTTCAGGGTAAGGTTACAGACAAAATACAATTCTCTCCTTTACCTGGGAAAAAGCAAAACAGCTGAGGCAGAACCTCACTCTGGGGAGCTCTGGAAGGAAGGGTTTGTTTTAGCAGCCCTGGTCTGAAGCCCTGTTTGAATGATAGGAGCAGCAGAAGTCTCAGGCTTGTCTCCTTTGCCAGATGAGACCCAGGAAGCAGGAGGCTGGAAAGCTCCCTTCCATCACTAACGGCTTTATGAAACCGAGTTCGGCAGGGTGGTGGGGAGGAAGGATGCTGTAACGCCCACAGGCTGTACCACGCCAGGTACAGCACTGCTGGGAGAAGCCCAAGGCTGGTCTCGTTGCACCAGCTTTTAACTGCTCCTGGGACGTCGCCTTCCAAGCCTTTCCCTGCTGGGGCGGGTGAAGGGACTCTGCAGAGGTTTATCGGATTGCTGTAGCAGAAGGCTGATGTGAATAAATGCATGACAGCCACAGAGAGTACAGTAAAACCTCTTCTCCCCTGGAATTTCATAGCTCTGGGACTCTTGTGTTTTTAAGAAGAAACTCAAAACTTGGTCAGTGGGAGCTCCTTGCTGTGTCTTGGAACACCTGTTGAGATTTGCGTAACAGCGACAGTGAATATCGCCCTTTGCAGCTCTTATCCTCCTGCTGTTTTACTGAAGGCATTTTCTTTCATGCTTGATGAACTTGTAGACAGTGCATGGTTGAGAAATCTGGGGACGTTCTGGACTATTTGGGTTTGAACCGCAGGTGAGTCTCTCCTTACCCTTCTCGGTTTCGTTGTGCCTCAATATACCAACCATAACGGGGTGTGGTAACTCATAGGTAGGACTAGTGGTTGTTCTGAGAAGTTAGTACCAGCTTCTGTTATCCAGGTGCTTAGTCCTAGGTCCCTGCTTGTCCGTGGTCCCAAGGCAGTCCTTGTCTATCCTGACACCTTCATTTTCCTGTGAGCTGAGTATCAGCAAGACTTGATAACACCAGGGTGTTACTGGTGACCGCTGACAAGTGTTGTTAAAAAAGAAACGTGCTTTCATGTATATTGAGGGCTCAGAAATTGCTCAAAATGTTCATAAAGACCTTTCCAAGCTTTCTGGTGGTCATTTATGAGAGGAGTTCACTAAAAACCCAACTTTCTGTCTCTGATCTTCTCTAATTTAAAAGATACAGAAAAAATTTGTGTCAGTGTTAGCTTCAGGTTCTCCCAAACACCAGTGTGCTGATGGAGAACGCCCTTCTCTTACTTATCCTGGTTGTCAGCTTCCTTCGAGGGACCTGCCTCTTGCCCCTTGTTTTACCTCTTTCTAACGCCCCTTCCCCATCCCACAGCCACCCCCTGCAACCAAATAGGAAATAAAAGGGAGAGACCGCTTCATGAGATAAGTGTTGAAAAGGCTTTTTCCCATCAGCTATGAAATTTGTCTTAATATAAAGAGGTTGTGCAAAGGTGCCTGACTATGTAAACTCCATCCTGAAGCCTTCGGGTGGCCCAGAGAACCTTGTTTGAGTTCTGTGCCCAGGAGTGAATTTCATCCTCGATGTTATTAAAAGTTCCTGTGCTTAACTGTGGCATGGCCAGCGGCAAATGGTCGCTTAAATCTCCAAAGTAATAAAGATAGATAAATTACAGTAATGTGAAAATCTGGGCTTCTGGAAAAAAAAAATCCAAACCCCAGTATTATTTAGATTGCATCTGACTTACAAATAGGGGGATCTCGGTCTTTTAAAAGTGAATGAAAACTTAGTGTGGATTTAACCGTTCCAGGGAATTTGAGTCGTGAATCATGGTGTTTGGATAAAAACACAAAAATATCATAAACAGTAAAAACATGTGGCATTTGTTCTGTCTGAAAGAGTTGTGGTTTCTGAGCTGGAAGTTGGAAATTCCTGTTATCGCCCGTTTCAGGAGTTATGTACCACCAGGGTACATGACTGAGAGGCACCCGCGTATAGGCAGGGTATAAAAGGTTGATAAATCATAAAAAAGACATAATTTTATGGGGAAAAAATGCATTCAGCATTTTTTTTTTCCTGAGTAAAGTATGCAGAAAACCTGCTTAAATGGGGCATATAATTTTTAATGAATCAGACCCTTTCTCCTAGGAAATGAGCAAGTATGATAAATATGATGGAAACCGGTGAATACCGAGGGTCTAGTAATCATATCATATTTGAAATCCACCTGAGGGTTTCTGTGAAAGGTAGTAGCTCAAAAGGATTAGTCTGCAGAGTAGCAGACTTTGAGGAATGTGGGATAAATTGAAGGAATTTGGTTGCAATCAATTAACAAAAAGAATGTGCTGCTGGAAAGAGGGAGGCTCTGAGAGAACAATCAGAAAGACAGGAGGCAGGCGGATTGCAGTAAATCAAAAGCCCAGTTGCTTAAAAATTTATTTTTAAAGAATCCAGGTGTTACTTTCTTGGGAATACCTATCCTGTAGTAAGATTCCCTTAGCTGATTTCCTTTACTTAGACAATTTTTTTTTGTGTGTATGTTTGCTGAATATGAGCAACCCAGGTTTTAAGAATCCTCGTAAAAGGAAATTCTCCTGGGGCAGTGCTGTGGGTGCATTTGTAAAATGCACTGGCCAGGGACTATGTAAATGTAAGAAATTAACTTATTTGGATCTGCACGAGTGATTACAAACTTAACAGCACAATTTCTTTGATTCCAAAACCCAAATGCTCCAAAACTCCTAAACAATTGCATTTCTGTTGCTGTCCGTTGGGTATGAGAAAGATGCTTATCTTCATTTTGGTCCTTGTCACACACGCGCAGTTTTCTCAAGAGCAATACATAAAGCATCATGCTTCCTTGAGAGAACTCCTCATAGAATCACGGAATGGTTCGGGCTGGAAAGGACCTTGCAGATCATCCAGTCCCACCCCCTGCCATGGGCAGGGACACCTCCCACTAGCCCAGGTTGCCCAAAGCCTCAGCTTCTGACAGGTAGTGGAAGTTTACAGGGATATTAATGTTCAGAAACATTTTTATCTGTCTAACTTGTGTTCTTTTTTTTTTCTTTTTGGTACACAACAAAATTGTGAGATGGTTTTGTTCAAATGTTTTCTCTTTGGAGATGGCATCAGATGTCTGACAGGTGTGGTAGCTCAAAGCATCAGCAGAGGAATGAGTTTGGATCTTCACAACTTTAGATCTGTTAGTGTATGTATGTATTTTGGGAAATTGACCTAAGGTTGTCAGTATCGCATTCCACCTCCAGAGCTGGTTTTTCAGACTGGACTTACATTTTCTGCAACACACGCGGACTGGCAAAGGTAAGTCAAAGCAGCATACAGCTTTGCGTGCCCCTCATGGAGATAATGAGGCCAATAAAACAATTCATTGCTTTTAATAATACACTAGAAATGGCTACTACAAAGAAATACAGGACTTCTGGCAGGAGAAAATAGTCAGTTTACTTAATTTCCCATCCGGTTTCTGTAATGATCATCACTATGGATTAACCAGGGTTGAATTTTTGGTTTGGTCAGGTCGACAACTAGCCATACACATCAGGGAGTGTTTGTCTGGGGTACTGGAACCCCTGCAACTTGTAAAGATTTCTGTGTGAATTGAACCAGTTACTTGAGAAGAGAGGTACCATTCAGTGGAAACCTGAATGTTGTTCAGAGTATTGCTCGTAAAGGCTGAGGGTCTGGAGATCCCCAGGGCAGATACCAAGCTCGAGGGCGGAGGAAGCTGGAGTCCCTTCTCATCACAGTCTCTTCAGCGTTTGAAACTTTGAATCGTCCCATTGCTCCTTTCAACAAGGTCTAAAGTGGGAAAAATATTGGCAAATGTAACTGTTTGGAAACACTGTGCAAAGTACATCAGTTGCTATATTTTCAGGTTCTTGATGGGGTCTGAGGAACAGCCCTCGCAGTTAGGTATCTAACGGACAAGAGTTAATTGATGTGATTCTTGGTGTCTGTTTCAAGCCATGACCTGGAATGACTTAGGGCTGCTCTGTGAATATATGGAGATAAATGAACAAGGGCCACAAAAAATACCATGGTGACAATTTACAAATATTATGTTTTTATTTCCTTTAGCAAAGGCACCCGAGGTCACCAGTTCAGCTGATGCAAATCCAACCCAGAAAAATGTCTGTAACAAATTGGGAGTCCAAAGGTATCAATGACAAAGTGGGATTGGAAATAGGATGGCAGAAGGAATTAATATCTAACATCCTAACATCTGTTATGTAATCTATTTTGTTTTATACATGGATGCTGGGATAAATGTGAATACTTGAAAAAAACAAACATCCTGTGGATACTTAAGACAGAAAGTGTATCTGATAATATATCTGCAAAACAGTCGGTGACCCTCTGTTCTCCGTGCCACCTACAGCACAAGTCCTTGTGATTTATCATTGCCTCGTCCCGTGATTTGGGTGCAGGGGATCATTGCTGATCAGGGCAATTCCAAAATAAAAACAACTTGCATTTCAAGAGAATATTTGATGTCCTGTTTGTAACCCTCCCATGCAAATTATAGCAATTCGGCAGTTCTCCTTTGGCATGGGTATTGCATGGAAAGCGTGTGAGATGCTTTCACACACTATTTATTGTAATCGGCTGCTCTTCATTGGCAGGACGATTGCATTTTCCCTGCTTACTTGTAAGGAGTATTTTCTAACACTGGCCTCACACTCTAATCATTTACCACTTACAATTTTTTCTTGGCATACATTTATTGCGTTTCTCTTTGACATTTTTAAAAATCCCACATTCTACAGAAACTTTTTGGATTTTATAGCTTCTCACCTGATAATTATTTCTTTTTCTAAGATTAAATACTTTAATGGAAGTTTTGAAGTGGTATAATACTTTTGTCTGTCTTGCTGGGATTCTGGCATCTTTGGGGGCAGGACAGCAGGAAAGGGGGAGGTATCACTTTGTATTTTATCTCTTGTGGATCTTCAATAGAATGTATTTCTCAGGAAGATGGTGCTTGCTGGGAGGATTTCCCCTCGAAAAGGCTATCAAGGAAGTAAGACAGGTTTAAAACTGGCCTGGCTGTATCTGGTGTGGCTCAAGGGTTGGAGAATTTATGTTAAATTTAGGGGGTATATGTATGTGACAGGTCTTTTAATTCTGCCCATCTCTTTTTCTCACAGTCTGCATCCACTTCAAACTTTAAAATCTTTATGAAGTTACGAATTGAGTGTTATTGAAGGGGCAAACCATGTGCTTTCATCCTAAAGATGGTTAGACTGCCCTGAGGCTAACTACCTATGTTCGTTCAGAAGAAGTTTAAAAGTGCTTTAGGCATAAATCTTAAGCCTGAACTGTTCCAAATTTTGTGGGTTTACATGGACTTGGACTTGATTTATTTAAAAGACGATGGTTTGCGTTGAAGTGGGCTAGGCAAGGATCGTTGTTGGAATGCAATGAAGTCATGCAGATGAATTTCAGGTGAATACACAGGACAGCACTAAGTGTCAAGGGCTTTAACATTTTAAGATTAAGCAGTGGTGAAAGTGCTGAAAAGTGGAAAAAAAGTAACTGAGATCTGATATTTCATGATGAAGATTTAATGAGGACTTTGCCTTGGCCACTGCATTAAATCAGGTTCTGTATGGGGGAGTTTTCATGCTTTTGGAGGATTCTGAAACTCTTATGATTATAGAGGAAAAATGGAAAATTTTTGGTTTGGGGAATTAAATTAATGTTTTGAAGAATGAATATGAAAAAGTAGCTGGAATATTGTGTTAAACCTAAAACGTTTTCTCTCTTGTACAAATGTAGGACAATTGACTCTAGAACATTGTTCCTTCTCACTGTGCACAGCTCCCTGTCCTGCTTTTGGCCGTGCGTTTTCTTGTTTTGATATCCATAACTTCAGAGATGTGGTAGGAGTGCTGCATCTCATAGGGTGGGTTAGAATTACTATCCACTCTCTTTTTTTTCTTGCGGGCAGTTCTACCGAGCTCTGTCCATTCCAAGGAACCGTTGCTGCAATTCCTTTTGCATCCCCAGCCTCCTGCCAGGGCTTCCCACCGTGCCGTCCCATCTCCGCATCCCTGGGAAAGCCAGGGCGTTTGCAGAAGAGATGGTGCCTCCATGGTGGTGTTCTTGTAGTCGTGTTGGTCATTTTCGCTCCTCAGTGTAAGATTTTTTTCTCCATGGGTGTCTGCTTTGAATGACACATTCCAAGATGTGTGTGTCTGGGATGATGTCGTTAAAGGTGAAGGTATGTGGGTACTGGGTAAGAAATGCTGGACGATGACAGCATTAACGAATTCTGAGAGCTTCCCTGGGGAAAAACAGCGCTTTTCTGAGCGCAAGGGATGGAGCCCACTGATACTACGTGACTCTGAAAGGGAAAGTCTTTTCACTTTTCTGCTTACAGACAGACTCTTCTTTAAGACACGCCTGGTTCTCCCCAGGTTATTCAAGCTAAATATTTTTGCATTTATACCCATGCCCAAACCCATGTTTTCTTACCAATGGGAAGCGAGCCCTGTGTCACCCCGCTGCTGTCGGGAGGGTCCAGGCTGGGCAGTGTCTGTGGGCTCCGCATCCCCCGAGAATGGGATTAGATGGGGTGGAATGGGCAGGGCTGGGGAGGGGTACCCAGCAGAAGGAGATCCTGGCCATGGTTGTTGCCCCTTCCAGGTGGTCCATAAGTGCCAGTCCATGGAGGATCTGCCGGGTTTATTCCCTATGGAACACAGGGGTGTAGGAAGCGTCGATGCAGCTCTGGTTCATTAAAAGCCATGATGGCATGGATGGGGTAGAGCAGATCTGGCAACTTCTGTGTTTGCTTTTGGGAAAAAACCTTTTTATTTAAGTGTAATGGCAATGAAAATGGGGGGATTGGGGGGAAGCTTCCTACCTACAGTTTTTGAACATGATTTCATTTAAGAGACAGCTATGCTGAACCCTTGTATGCCCCGAGTCTCATGGTGTGGTGTGGGCACACTGCACAAGCTGCTGTGAAGCTCATCTCATTTTTCAAATTTGAAGCAAAGGGTATGTCTAAGAATGCAGAAAAATGTTGCTGTGTTATCTTCTCCAGAAATATCATATGACGTTTTGATTATGCTCCATTACAATGTATATGCTGTGTCCTCTTGGCTTTGTACTCTGGTCCGGGATCACCCACGGTGCCCAGCTGCCTGGTTTTTATCTCCCAGTAATATACGGGCCATTTTTATAAACAACTATGATGCAGCCAAGCGAGTCCTGTTAGATTGTTTGTTTTGATCTCACTAGTGTCAGGAACACAGCCGTGGAGCTGCAGAACAATTGCACGTTGCTCACACTCAGAGATGTATGTCCATGTGCAGAGACAAGGTTATTTATTAGAATGTTTTAAAAACACATTTAACCTGAACAGATAATTGCTTTATATATGACACTTTGGGCTATTTAAGGTATTTATTTAAGGTATGTATATTTTTTTTAAAGTGTAAAGTAAAAAAAACCAACCCCACAATAACAACAAACAAACACAAAAAAATGAATGAACTTGGTACTGGGGTGAGCGATAGAGCAAAAATTCCCTTGTTTTCTAGAGCTGGTTTGCCCAAAGACTGAGCAAACATTTTTTCTGTGACTGGGTGGACAGCGGTGTTTCCTGGTGCCTGTTACGTCCATGTGCAGGCAAAATCCTTCGCTGCTCAAGCCTAACGTACATCCGCGACGTGAACCTGAAAACTTGGGTTCCTCCTTGTGCATAAGTTCTCTTCCCGGGTCACACAAGGCAGAGTGTTGGTGTGACTCAGCTGCAGGACAGTAAATTTTCTGAAGCCTCTGTTTCAAGGGCTTGGGGCTCAGAATCATCCCAATTAATTATTTGTTTAATTCACATATTTTGGTTCATAGTCTCGTGATCCTCTCGGTTAACGCTGCTGTAGCTGGGGGCACTGTGCACCACCGCAGAGGCAGTAAATTGGGATTTTTGCCTGGTGAAGGTGTCCCCGAGGGGAGGTGAGAAAATCTGACCTGACTCACCATACAGACATGGGACCTCTGTTCTCAAGGTTTTGTCCAAAAGTTCCCCAATGGAAAGGAATTAGTTTCCTTTCAAAAGAAGAAACGAGGGAAGTGCCTCTGGAATTTAATTTTTTGGTTTGGGAAACTTGTGTTGTTTAAACCCAGCACTTTGAGCTCCTTTTGCTGCCCAAGGTGGATGCAGTGAAAATACACTAAATAGATTTTCAACGCCAATTGCTAGTGGTGGCAGAGTGGTGAAAATCTCGGAAACATTTCACCCTGGTGCAGGTGCTGCCGTGGCTCTGCCTGGGATGAGTTGATGGTCTTGGTCACACACTGGTGCAATGGTAAAGGTTTCTTCTGGTCAGTGTCCCAGGTTCGCAGAGCAATTGCCAAAGAGGTCTCTGGTGCTCTGTCCTCTCCCTTTCTTCTGAAGTCCCTTCACAGCTGGTTTCTCACTACGAGCATCTTCTACACAGCTCACGGATCAGAGCTGATGCTAAATTGTTCCTAACAGAGAGAAGGATGTGTATAATTTTTTTGTGTGTAGCTAATTCATCCAGGTTCACATTTTGCTGTAATTAAACACGTTTTATATATCAGGTATAATTAATATTCTAGGACATCCTAAAGACAGTGCTTAAATACCTAAATGTGGTTAATGGATTCAGTCTGTGAGCCTGTTCTGTGAGCACAGGACCACGCGATGGCTCAGGGATTACCCTGGGTCTTTCATTAGTGATCCAGCGTACCACTATTCATCTGGAGGGCAACTGGTTATAAACACAGATTTAACTAAAAAATCAACCACAGTAGCCGGAATTATACAGCAAATCCTCTTTTAGTGGATTTTTATTAATTAGTACCTAAAATGCTGCTTATTAATGTCTTCTGTGCCTTTGTTGACTCTCGATAAAATTCCAGTAGGAGACTATCATGTTTTAAAAAATAACAGAGAAGCCATATTTTGGGGCTACCCTGCAATTCTAGGAATTATTTATTAATCTCATTTACCAACATTGCTTTGTTTCAAAAGCAAATACGTAAATTAAGATTACGGGTCTGCTCTGTAGCCACAGGTAAAATTGTCTGTAATGAGCTTGTGGGTTGGGTCTTGACTCAACATTTTGTTCTCCTGTAGGACATAATCCAAAATTCCCCCATAGGAGGGAAAATATCTCCATTGACTTGGGCAGGCTTGGGGTCATCACAGTCAGCACTTCTGTACATGCAAGGAAAAAGGCAAAAATCAGGGTCAGACCTTTGCAAGAACTTCTGGCTCTCTCTGAATGTCTAGGAAATGTTTTCAAGAGTGAGCATTGGTGTTTCATACGGTTTTTTTTCCCAGAGATGGCTGCTAGAGGAATTAGGCAGGTCTTGTGTATAAGAATTCAGTAAAAATAAATAAAGGTAAGATCTACAGGGTTCTCATACTTTCCCTTGCTCTTGGTATCGTCATCATTTAGAAATCTTCTATAAAATCAGTGGAATGTCTTGTGATGTGACTAGACTGTAATACCTGATACAGGTATTCAGAATATGGCTCGGAGCGCGTGTGACTGCTCTTCGTGATATTAGTGCTCTGTAAGCAACTGACAAGTGGCAGAATTGTTAGTTAAAGTTCTTGAAAAATGCTAATTTAATCTTTTGTCTTTCTAGCATGCACCCTTTGACCGGTTGGGAGGTTCTTCCGTTGAATCTACTTGGGATTTGTCTTGGCATGAGCAATAGAGTTTGTCATTTGGATGTGGGTAGGAAAAGAGCACAGAAATGGCAAACAAGTATTGAGTTGAAAATAGAAAGTAGATTCTTAAAGGAATGTTTGTCTTCTCTTACTTTTGTCCCTTTTCCATTCACTTAACTGGTGCACACCCAACACGTACGGTGTATAAACCTCTTCTTCAATATCTGCATTCAGCAGCTGTCAGAAGGCTTGGTGAGAAATTCACGTTGTTACATCAGGGTGGGGGATTGCTGGGGAATGGAAGAAGAGTTTCTGTCCACTGGTCTTGTTCTGTCCTGTATTTAAGAGCCTGATGTCCGTCACCTCCCTCTTTCTCAAAATTGGCAGATATCAGTGCAGGATCTGTGAGGTGGGTTTAGGAAATAGTGATATTCTTTGTACTATCATTGTTGTCTACTTTCTGCTTTGTCTACGTTTCAGGAACAAAATATGCTCTTACAAGGGTGAATTATTTAAGAGTTTTGAATCTTTCTTTCTCTCTTCCTCTCTTTCTTTCCTATCAGTACCACAGGCAGGTGGGTATTACAGGCTTTGCTGAGATTTTTGTTTTATGGAGGCTAAATGAGCATGGGAAGATGATATTTCATGAAAACAGGGTCTCTAAATATTTCAGAGTCGACTTTCTTTTTCACAAATACTTGTCTGTAACTTCTGGTGGTAAATTCATAACAGAGGGTGGATGATTCATGGCTTGGGGATGTGCGCACACCTTGGGATAATGTTAGTTAGATAGCTTTTATGGATATGTTGAGATTATTATGATCATCCCAGTAGCACATTTGATAAATGAACGTAATTACAAATACAATAGCAATTGATGTGATCACAGTGTTTACAAAGCGTGGTTCATTTTTTGTATTGATTAGAGCATTCAGAGGAGGTGTGGAGGTGTTCACTGAGATCTCGTAAAACAAAAAACCACGGCTGTGGTGAGAGGGCTGGGCCAGACCCACCGATCCCCTCGTGCTGGACGTGCTGCAGTTAGTCTCTGCTCAACAGCTTTGGGAGCACAGTGGAAGTGCATGTTGTGGTGTCCTTCCTGTGCAATCTCCTTTCTAAAAACTTCTGCACACAATGAGTTTGCCTTTTTTTCTTCCTGGAAGGCAAATAACAAAATGGGTAGAGTCTACCTTACCAAAAACATCAGGTTTGCTCCTCCTCAACTTGAGTGAGAAGGGTAAATTTTTTTTTTATTATATCAACTATTTATTTTAAAATAAAAATAAAAAAACCAGCAAACAAACCAAAACCTAGCTGTTATGCTATGTTTCAGTTGATGGTTTTTAATCAAAACATGCAGTGGTATGTTTTGGAAAGCCCGTGTTTTTTTAGCTCAGGGTACATAACATAAGTTAGGACATCTGCAATCGTGGGATACATTCCGATTTATACCAGGGAAGATTGGTAAGCATTTTCCTGTTGGGGTACATGCTCCTCATACAAACTGACACATGAAAAGAAAAGCTGTAGAGAAAAGAGATCAAAGTGAGAATGGCTGAAAAGGAAGGAGAGGATGCTGCCTCGGTCGCAAAGGAAATATTGAACCAGATCAGAGATCAGCTGTGGAATTGCACCTAATGAGACTCACCCAGCGGAATCTACATCAGAGCTGGAGTAGTCCTAAACGAAGGAGACAAACGGGATTTGAGTATTTCCACAGTGTGTACGTCTGTCCTTCCAGCTCTGTGACTGCTGGTGTGTTTTTAACTTCTGGGTTTTGCAGTCATCTGCTGACTTCTTTCCATTACTCTGCCTTCTTTGGAGTCCAGTGATCTATAAACCAACAGATGTGGCTTTGCATTGTGGCAGGGCTTTTTTTAGCACAGGTCCTGGTCTCATTGCTTCTGCTGCTCTTTCCTGCCGTCCTTTCTTCTGTGAGACTTCCTTTGTTCTTGAACATCTCTGGCAATTGGGAGTGAACCCAGGGACGTCAACAGGACAGTGAAAATCAGGAGATCTTCAGTGTTTGCATCTGTAGCAAATCACACATTATGCTGCCTACGATGCTCTTTTGTTTTCAGATACTGAAAGGCAAGAACAAGTTAAAAAAAAAAAAAGTGCAAGCATCAGTTTGTTGTGCAGCCAAACTAAATGGGGGACAGTGGGGAAAAGGATCTTCTCATACAGCCCAGGTTTTTGCCTTTGGACTTACCCCATAAACAGAAACGTAGCTCTGGGCGAGGTCCATGGTGTTCAGAGCAGCCAGTAGTTACTGGGACCAGCATTTCAGAATGGTTGTTCAGTCTCATGTATGGAGACAGCGTATTAGTGGTTGTTTATATTGCTTTCTATAACACAGGAAAAATACCACTTATATTCCACAAAAAACTCATGGTACAACATTTTTTTTTTTTTGTAATTATTTTTGAACATCTCCTGGTACTGGAATTCCAACGCAGGTCAGTTTTCTCCTTGCTGTTTGGTACTTTGGTTGCACTCCTCAGGAAAGAGGAGGCAAGGCACGGAGAGGTGTTATGTTAACATTAAAAATCTAAACCTTTTGAATATCTATTTTAAGTATCTGTGGTTGGTCCCTTTCCTTCCAAATCATTAAAGACCACACACTGATGTAGCCATTGTAGGTGTGGATTAATTTTACTCGCTTATTACCTGCCATGAGTAAGACAGGAGTAGGACCTCTGGTTGGTTGCACATTCCACAACACAGCGCTCTGAAACCTCTAATGGTAAGGCGTGATAGAGAGAGAAGGAGGTTGTGTGTTCGGTTGAAATTAAGGGTGAGATCAGCCCACAGCTGACCATAGCCAGAGCACTGGAGTTTTCTCCTATGAATTTGGGGTAGCAGTGACCTCACCACGACATTCTGCCGGTGCTGTTGACAGAAGGAATCCTTTGGCTCTTCTCCTTCTCTCCAACTTCCCACATTGAAGAAGGACCCTTGGCACAAATGCAAGATCTCAGCCGAGACTCACTGTCCTTTGTCAAATCAGCGAAGGTTCATCTTGCGTGCAGTGGATCCTCCTGAGCTTGTCTTGGCTGAAATGTGATTTAAGAGTACTTAGTACCTCGCATTAATTGTCTCTAAATGTGCAAAGGCATTAAAATGAAATTCTTTTAATTAAGTGACATTAAACATTCCGTATTCCAACGCTGGGTTGTAAATTGTTTGGAAGTCATCACATGAAGAGCTGCTTGGTGCCCGTGTGCTGGCGATGGGCAGGGTCGCTGGTGTCGTGGCTGGAGCTGCTGTCCGGGGACAGGCTTGCAGTGGCAGCTGAGGTGTATCTTACTCAGCCTGAGGCAGAAAAACTGGACGAGGTGGTTCTCCGTTTGCTTGTTTTTCTCCTTCGTCTGTTTGCAGAATTCTTGGCTTCAGCAGCCTCGTGAGCTGGACAAACAGGGAAGAGTCTGTGCCAAGTTCAGCTTGTCTTCATACACCCGTGTCTCGATTTTCTCATTGTCCCGGATGCTTCTTCCCTCTAGTGAGGGAATAACATTTGAAAAAAATTCAGCAGGTGATAAAGGAAAGAGATTTTAGCAAAACGTTTTGCTGCTGCATGTTCAGTACTGAGTAGTCTCAAAGCTGTGATCTTAAAATATTTCAGCCAGCCCCTTGCTGTGGAGTGGCTGTTTGCAGCCTTCAGCAGCAAGGGTCTCTTGAAGAGGGGTGTGCCTCTTGCTTTTGGACCATTGTTTGCCTATTGCAAATGTGCTGTGATCACTAGGTTCCTGCCCGTTTACCCCTTGTTCAGTCGTGTTCCTCCTGCCAGGTTTCCCCTGCTCTGTTTAAGACTTATCACTCTGATAAAGTGCGAGTACAGGGAGGATCACATAGGCTCAACTGTTCCCTTTTATCTCGTTTTGATGCCATCAGCTCCTCGCCAGCCTCCCCCCAGTGAATGCAGATTTCATTAGAGCCCTCTTGGTTCCCTGCCCACTGCTCCGCCATGAATCTGATCGCTGTTATTATTTCTGCCTGTGTCACTTTTATTTTCTCTTACCTTTTCCCCCTCGGTTTTATGTAAATAATGTTTGGATAATGGAGTGAAATGGTTTCCATGGTGCTGAACAAATACGGGTCACAGTCTGTGGGACTCCTCTGCACCTGAACAGAAAGGTGAACATGTATATGATTTTTTTTAATTATTCAGTTTCTTACAACTAAGAAATAAGTTTTGTGTGTCCTGTAGCATTATTTTGCTGATGAAAAAAAAATAGTTCATTATGAATTCTGCAAAAAAGGATGGTAATTTTTTCACTGTATTCATACTTTTTTTTTTAATGACACTATCATGCATTACACCATCTGATTAAAAAATCTGCTGGAATAATATTTGCGCTGAACATCTGTCATTGGCAGCTGTAAATATGTTCTGTATTTATCTACAAGAAATCGAGCTATGAGCCCCTTGCAGTCAGCAGAACTTTTACGGAAGGGCAGGAGCTCTGAACGCCTGGTTCCCATGCATTTGCTTTAGATAGAGACGTCCTGAAATAGGATAAACATATGGATCATTAATTTTGAGACTGAACTGAAATTACAAGGACTATTTTTAAAATGCTCCATAACAGTTGCTGCCATGGAAAAAGGTTGCAAATGCAACTTTTGCAGGAAAATGAAGGTTTGATGGCTGGGGTTTAGTGCTCTCCTCAGAGCCAGGCTGGGGAGCACCACGGGCTGGGGGCTCGGGGGCTTGGGCTTGTTTTAAAAGTTTTGTTAGGAAAAGTTAGGTTGAATCTTGGAGCAAAGGAAGGAGTGACCTTAAATAATGAAATCTACAGCAAAGGAATACCTTGACTAGCAGATGAAACTCCATCCCCAACTCTACATGATGTGAGAGCTCTCAGAAAGTAGTGCCTCGCTCTCCGAGACTCTGCCTGGGCTGTATCGTCAGGGAAAAATAACCCAGATTGAAGGCTCTGTAATTGAAAATTTCCTGCCAAAAGTTTGAAGGCATCTACATCTGGACTGAATTCCCTGAGAGCCTTTTTGAATGTGTAGGGTAGCTATCAATGACTAGAAACAACATGGTGTGACTTACATGACTAACCAGACAGAAAAATAAATGCTGCAGCCAAGGGGCTTGTGAATAGTCCATGGGCAATCTTTAGCTATCCTTGATATTGTAAATGAGTCGTTGAATAAATCAGAGTAACTTGCAAATTAATGTAATAAATGAGTATCAACAGAAGTTTGCATAGGGATAATTTGTAAGCAGAAAAGGATGGTATGCTTGTAAAAAAAAAAAAAAAAATTCACCACAAATAATTAATCTGTTACTCCAACCACTGTTTCCAATTGGTCCTGGTGGTGAATGAGGAATTAGTATGGCCTCGATCAGAGTGATCTAAAGATCCTGCAGAGCAGGAGAGCTCTCCAAGGAGAACTTTGCTTTTTTTCATGGACACCCAACTTGGGATACCCCAACCTCTGCCAGCATTTTCCCTTCTTCAGGGTTTATCACGCAGCAGCCCAAACCCTTGACAATAGAGATTTGCCTTGGAGCTGCTCAGAGCCAAAGATGTATTATCAATCCTGCTGTGCCCCAGGACCAGCTGTGAACACGGCGGCGTTGCTGGGATGCTCCAAGAGGAGGATGGTCGATGGTCCCTGCTCTGAACGGCCGCAGTCTGTGTGGTTGGCGTGACGGGGATGCTCTGGTCCCACCACACACAGGCTGGGTCACGGCACAGGTACCGAACAAGCACCTGAAATGCTCAGGAATGGGGAGAGGTGTGGTGGAAACACTTTCCCCATCTGCGTCTTCTGCTGCTCGAGGTGACCACGGTCAGGAGTTGCTGTGGTGGGGGACACGCGTTCTTCATCCTGACACCCCGATATGGGATGAGAGTTAAGAGGGAGAAAGTCTTTTTCAGAGGAGATGTGCAATACTGGTTGCCCCCAAGTTGACTTTAATTCAGATCCTACAGGTTCTCTCTGTCTCTGCAGCTGGTTCCTCAATGACAGAGCACGTCACGTGCAGTGAGATGTCCTTTCAGCCCCAACCCTGAGGATACTAGTGAAAGGGAAGTGTTCTGCCTGTATACACCGTCTCCAACATCTCTCTGGGATATTCTAAAGGGAGAAGGCACTGTGCCATTTCTCTGGTTCAATGCAGTGTTTAGAATAATGCTATTTTCAAAAAAACCCCAAACAAACGTGGGACTCGTATAGGTTGGGAAGTCAGATCTACCATTGTCATCTTTGTCAGTGAAAGGAGCGACTGTGTCTGTTCTTCTGCCACGGCAGCACGCAGACCCTGGGTTTCGGAAATGCTGTTTAATTTATCACGTTAAGACAGCTGTCATTTTTCCTGCTGCGTCATGTTGCAGATTAAGGGTAGCAGACTGATAACAACTGTCTCTAATAGATATTAATAAATATCATTTTCCCTGAAGTTTTGACATGGAAAAGTTTGTGAGGAGAATTATGGTGCTTATTATCGGCAATACGTTACGGGCTAAATTTAGTTACTGATGTTGCAGGAAACTCTGGAAGTAGTTTTGGCTCAGATTGAGGCTGAATCAAAGAAACCCACCCTTCTCAGAAATTAATGGATGCTTTCATTCTTCCTGGCAGAGCTCCTTTATCATTCATATGACTAAACAGACAATCAATTTAACAGCAACGTATGGGAATGGGGGGAACGAACAAATAAGCTATGAATGATGAGAAGAGAAAAATCAAGCCCCCCTCCCTTATTCCCTTTTAATGGCTAATACCAACAGGGACAAGACCAGTAAAAAGAGGTTAATGAATTGCAAAGATCCTTTAGAAAGTGATTGACTGGTATTGAAGCTCAGTCAAATCAGTCATAAATATTTACTTTTATTAGCAACAGTGGGTTGCCTGTTATTTTCAATTGATTTTTAAAGCTGTCAGAAATCTACCACTGTGACTATTATCAAGTGTTTTATTTCATCAATATTTTTCAAGCTACAAAGAGCCGGATGAAACGCTGTCCTGGAACTCTTTCCTGGTCGGTTTGGTAAGTGTTGCTCACAAATGACCAAAGGAAGGGAGTTGAAATAAGAGGCATTGCACCCCGTGGGCTTGTCACCCCGTCCTTCCCTGCAGCCCTCAGTCTCTCCTGTTCAGTGCCGCATCCACCCGGGGTTTGTTGTGCCCCGATAAACTCCATCGGAGCAGCCAGGATCCCTAAACCTGTCGGTCTGTGGGTTATTTTCCCGTTTGGTAGGTGCCGGCCAGATGTTTTATTTCTGGGGAGCCCCATGCTCCATCCACCCCCCAAATATCGCTTCTGCTGTGGTCAGACGGGGAGAGGAGCCTTCTGAAAGGCGCTGCCCAGACGGGCTGCAGGACGAAAAGGTGTTTGCTGCGTTAAAGTCTGATAATATAATTCAAAGGGAAATAACAAAAGGAATTTCCTAGAGGTAACAACAAAGAGTTAACATTTCCCAGGGCAGACAAGTTTCCAATTCAATTAGTTTTAATGAACCTTCTGCTCACTGGTTACTGAACTAGAAAGAACAGCAATAAATGCCCAGAGGAAAGAGAGAGAGGATATTAAAGGAGGGTTAGTGTATAGTATATAAATTTCCAAGTTGACTGAAAGAGTAGCCTTGATGTAGTTTTAGGAACCAAACCTGCAATATCATGTGTGCTTTCCCTTTCCAGCAAGCCTTCGTCACACACGCTGCATAAACCATCCCCTCCCTTCGTTCTGCCAAACTATCGACCCTCTATTGTTTCTGGAAATGCTGCAAAAAATTGCAAGCTGTATTTTCAGTTATTTTTTTTAATCAACTGGATATTTTATTTTTTTTTTAAATGGGTTGCAGCATTAGTATTTCATAAGTCCAGCATAGAGAAAACAGGAGTTAATAAGAAAATGAAAAAGCAAATATAAATTCTGGAGTGAGAACTCTATATTGAATGTCTTTTTAATATAAAATGCACAGTAATTTAAAAAAAAACCACCTTTGAAGGTATTATTCAGGCTATCATTCACAGCATTTCCATGCATGTTTGCTTTAAGTTTAAATATTAATTTTATATGAATTTTGGTCACTGAAATGGTGCTTTAGAATTTCCCTCTTGTATTTCCAGAGCCCAACAGTATGTGTCAGATTTTGGTTAACATAAAACCACACAGTTGCGTGTATTTACACCTGCATGCTGACTAAATGTTTGACAGAAATAATAGATTTTAATACATGCTGCATATTGTATTGTTGTTTCAAATAACACTTTGTTATATGAGGTTTTTTCCCCCCATTCACTGGATTTCCATGGAATTAGCTCCATGTGCTTAAAATATTTCATTGCCTGCTTTCTTCTATTAACCATGTTAAACACTTGAAAAAATTTACGACATCCTAAGCATATGATTTGTCATTCATTTGTAATCTAATATGGATTTATAAAGAACAAAAATCAGGTTTTTTCCCTTTGCATATGGGTAGAAGTTAACAGCACAATTCTCCTTGCTGTGTTTTAATAACGATATTTATTTATTTAGTCACGATGCTGTTCAAGCGAGCAGATTTTCCAGTATATATAGTCCTGCTTCTCTGTACGTTTCCATTCACTGCTCTCCAGCCAAGCTCAGCTTGGAGCCTTTACACTCCTACGTCTTCCGTCCAGCCCGTGTTACAGCATGTGTGTATGGTGGGAATGAAAACCATTTTTATGCTGCCTTTTAAATACTAAAAATATTCTAAAATGTATTTGTTTTTTCTAAAATGAAGCTTTGCCATTATCTAGGTTTAGGAAAAGAGATCTCGGCTCCTTTTCCTCCTGTGTAGTTAGCATCAGCATCAAGAGCACCAGAGCTCTTAGGCTGTGCTTCTATTTCAATTTTCTTATGCACACAGTAGCTTGACCAAGTTTGTTTTTTTAAAAAAAGAATAAAATCCCCTAACTAACTGCAAATAGAGATGTTATTCTTTCTTTGTTAAAGTACTATAGTAGTCCACATTTTGTTTTCCATACCATCACTTTAGTGCTGTGCAACCAGGTGTTAGAGCATCTCCACAGTGAACCCCAGCAGATGACAGTCTGCTCCACTGAAGTACAAGGCATTAACCTTTTTTTTTTTTTTTTTTTTTTTTTTTTTTTTTTTTTTTTTTTTTTTTTTTTTTTATTTTTTTTTTTTTTTTTTTTTTTTTTTTTATTTGTCTTTTTTATATTTTTTTTTTTTTTTTTTATTTATTTGTTTTTTTTTTTTTTTTTTTTTTTTTTTTTTTTGTCCTCTACTGTTTGTAAAATCTTAGAAAATTATTACAGTGTTTTTGCAGACTGTTTACAAACGAACAGGCAAGGCAGAATTCTCCAGGAATGTGAGTACTGGTGTTTCCGGGGAGCAGAGAGGGGGGACACAAGGAGATCCCTGGAATTAGCCGCCTGGTCTTTAATTGATGCCCCGTAGGTTTTCTTGCGATTCACTGAATTTCGTCCCTGTTTGCACTGGGAATATTTGTTCTTCAAGGTTACATGTTCAGCGGTGAGTCATATATTCGTTTTTAATAGCAGCAAGCCCACCACCGGTGTGCCATGGCTTCCAGAGCTAATATTTAGCATGGAGCAGGCTGACAGCTTCCTCTTCAGCTTGCTAAACCCCAATAAATCGCAGGAGAGGATTGTGGGAAAGCGAGCAAGAACAATGGAGAAGATAAAATAACTCTGCCTTCCAGTTTCTTAAATAGCAACTGAAACTCTAGAGCTTGCCTCTGAGATATTACAAGAACTTTGTCAAGTAGCACATGAGAAAATAGAGCCCACAGCCATATAGTAAGCAAAAAAATTCTGTTTGAGTATTGACATGACAGTTTTTGAAAGTTCAAGCAGAAAACCAATTATAATGAGCACTGAAAAGCCCGAAGCCCTGCTGTTCAATAAATAAAAAAAGTACAACAAACTATTTTCCAAAAAGGTTCTGGAGAGTTTCTTCTTGTCCCACTACTTACAATATGATTACATAAATAGTCTCTATTTGCTGTTGAATTGCCAGGCAGCTGTATTAAAGTACAAATCAAATCAAGTCAGGATTAGAAAGTAAAAGAGCATGGTTTAAAGTAATCTATCCCCCAGGAGCTGTGCTCAGATTCATCAAACAGAGCTTAAAGTACAGTATATCTTATACCCTTGTGTTTCCGTGCTGCACGGCTGCAGAACCAGTTATTATTTTTGATATCCAGAGAATGTTGCTCGTAGCTTTAGGAGGCTCACTTGCTTATTTAAAGTACTATAAGCCTGCTCTGCCACTTATTATTATTTCTCTTGGTTAAGGGTCACGAGAAGGACGTAGGGGTGGAAGACGAGAAACTCCTTTATTGATCAGATCGCATTTGCCTCCCCTGAATTACTCGAAATATGTGCGATGGATAAAGGAATGGTGTGTTTTCTTCCAGGTTTCTGGTGATCTGCAGGTGCAATGTTTTTAAAAGCTTAAGCGCTGTGCGTTGTTCCGCCTCATCAGCAGCACGGCGGGTTTCCCCCCGGGTCGGCGTGCAGAGGACCTTGGCGCCAGGAACCAGGTCAACGGTCTTTACACGAGCAAAACCACTGACCCCTGTTTACCTGATAAAACATATTTCTGTCGGTTTAGAAGCATAATGAGCTCTCAGAATGAGTGGGAATTACATGATAGACTTGCCTTTATTACATTTTTTTTTTGGTATTTGTATTTTGAGCCCATAGAGTGTAAAATGCCCCCTGAATAGAAAAGTATGGCACACCGTTGGCCAGAGGAAGGGCAGAGGCTTGGCTTGGTTTTGGGTCATTTGTTGGGCCTGGGACTCGTGCAGAGCAGATGCAAATTCTCATTGCTCCTTCTTGCAAAAAGGCAACATACAATAACAAAAATTCATATGCATGAATTTGAATTTAAAAAAAATATTGTGCATCGATACTTAGCAGCTGGTTAGTAACAGATGTTTTCCTTTGCTAAGGACACGCCAGGCACCCGTCAGCATCGGTTGTCTTTTTAGTGGTGGTTCTTTGAGCCTATAAGGTAGATCACGAAGTGGGGCTTGCTCTTCATGGCGGGAGGTGGTGGCAGCGCGTTGCTGCGCTGGGTGTCCTTCCAGGGCTTGTCTTGTTGATCAGCACAGGCTGATGGACGGAGCGCAGAGGAGGAGTTGGGAGTTGGAGATCTGATGCTACCTGACAATGATTTCCTGCATGACCTGCCTTATCAAAACGGCTGTCTGTGTGATGGCTGCAGAGCGGGGACGTGGAGCATTGCCCCCCGCCTGGGATGGGCTGGGGGGTGCATGAGGAATGGTGGTGCCTCGGTAGGTGCAAGGGGTGAGTAACGTGGTGAGTGCATGCTCTTTTTATTTGAATACGTGGAAACCAGAGTAAAATCAAGTAACCAGACAATGGTGATGAACCTCAAAGCATTTCAACACATTAAGAAACACCAGCACTGCCCACCCAGCCCCGGGGATGGGTGATACCTAGGCAGTGCCTTGGAAGTGCGTGTGTCCCACCCACCCGTCTCCTCCCCGAGCTCTGCTCTGGTGGTCCAGCCTTTGGGACCTCCAGCTCTGGGGTGGGATCAGCTGCTGGGGAAGATCATCCCAAACCAAAATCAGGGTGGTGCCTTAGTAGTCATGGGTGGCTTCATTCATGAGGTTAAAATAGAGCAACTGAAAATGAGATTTATTGGCAATTTTTCATGTCCCGGGTTGGAGGTGAGGATGAGAGGGGTTGAAGCGAACTACTTGTTGCAGCAGTTCCCCAGCACTGTCATTCCTCTGGCTTCCCAGCCAGCGCAGAGAGAACGGGGCCGTTCTCCTCCCTTTGCCTTCGTCGTGATTTCCACAAATTTCATGTCTTCATCCCTGTTATTTTCTACGCTGGCAGCGGATAGCACAGCATATATGCAATTATATAAATGTTAGTGTTTAAATACAAACACCTTCCTTCCTCCCTGCTCCCTCTCCTGGGCTCAAACCGTTCTGAACAATTTTTGGGGAATCTTTTAATGAAGTATTGATTTTTATCGAGCACATCAAACTAGAGGTAAATGTACCGTCGTGTCATGTTTAAAAAAAACCAAAAACCAAAACAAAAAACAATACAAAAACCCCCCAAGCCCCAGTATATTACAGATAAACTAAGATAAATGACTTAAGTGCTCAGTTTGTGGAGTAAATTGAAACCATACATCAAGGGCTTTCATTATTTTATATTATAAATACCATAAAGAGTGGGAAAGATGATTGAACAGTAATACAAAATTAGTACTAATTGTTGTGACTCTGTTGATGAGGAAATGTGTTTTTAATATAAATAATGCGTAGTAATCATTATAACAAAAGTTAATTTTTTATAGCTGGTGATTGCAGGGTGATAATCAGAAGACTCTGACATCCATTAAATTGCCCTTCCCCGATCCCGCATGAAGAAATGCAGGGATCTGTGTTAATTTTAGAGCCCCCTTTGATTGGGTGAACCTGTCTCCGTTTTGCGTGACACCCTCGCCACAGGTCATTGCCTGGTGCAGTGTACCATGAAACAAACAAATAGAAAAAGGCACCTTCTGGCACTTTAAGTTTCCCTGCCATCTGACTGCAGCCCCGGCGGGTTGAAATGATGAAAAGAGCAGCCTTGGAAAAATCTTCCTATGGTTAGATTGGGAAAAATGAGTATGATTATCACATGTGCTGGGAAGGGCAGGATAGACAGCTGGAGTCATCTCAAAACTCCAGAGAGAAGCGGAAGACAAGAGGTCACAATTATGTGCTGGTATCGCACTCGCTTTCACAGAGAGCTGATATATTCGGTTTGTTCTCGTACGGTGCTTAGGGAAGTTCTAATTAAGGGAAGAAAGAATTTTGACACATGTGAAGCAGGGATCAATATTTAGCGCTATAATCAGCAATTCCTGATGGTTTGACAATGTCACTATACACACTGTAACTATCCATTATTCTCCGAGAAGGGAGCCAGGCGGAGGCTAACAGGCTTACTGCAAGCTATCATGAATCACATAAAGCAGTGCCTCATTCACTTCTATTTGTCTTCCTTTTCATCTTCATTCATCCTGATAAAGCCGGCTGCGCTGCCACCAGCCTCGAAAGCCACCATGCTCCTGCGCCACGAAGGGAAACGGCCGCTCGAAATTGCGCGTTGCAGGAAAACAACGGCGATTCCTACGGGATGGGTGGGTGGTTGTGCCGTGTAAATAGATCTCGTGCCGCATAAATACGTGTAGTGCCCCATACCATTGTCAACTGGTGAACAATGGAAGGTTTCAACCCTTGGTAGTACAATAGAAAATGGTAACAAGCATGTTGTGCCGAAGCCTGCGACTCTGCCTCACCTAGCAAGAAATGGAGAGATCAGGAGAGTTGTTTTCAGGGTATGATCCTGTACCTGCTTAAATTGATGGCATCCAGTTCTAATGGTGTAGCAGCGAAAGAAAAATGGAGCGAGAGAAGGAGCTGAATCTCCAGTTTTTGCTACTTGTGCATGGAGGACAATCCATCATCCTGTTTGCTGCCTGAACTCTGAGCTGGGAGAGCATCAGAGAGAAGGATGACACACAGACCAAGCCCCCATTTGTTTTTGTTCTGTTCTTTCGTGATCATGGCTTTAATTGCTTGAACGTGGAGATCCGCGAGGTGTTTGCGAAGTGCTCGCAGATCCCAATGTTGTCCATGATTTCCTACCAGGGGAAGGGTGTGTATCCTGCGCTGCTCCAGGCATCACTAGCTGTTCTGCTTTAAAAATGGGATTCCTCCAATTTGGGAGCAGAAATAACGCAGGTGACGGGTCGTGTCTGAACAGACCATGAATACTGAACCTCCAAAGTGTACAATTTGGATTAAATTCTGAGCTGAAAATTATCTGAACTATTCAAATTTGGTCCCAGATTATGAAGACATTAGCAGATGCCCAACTCTATGAATCTTTCATAAACAATGATAAATTTGCAACAGGAAATGCCATCAGCTCCAGTCTGGGTGTAGTGTTGATCATAATGAAATGAAAGCACAGTTTGTTTGGGTAGGAGTATGGGAGTGATACGTGTTTTGGATGACAGCGCCTGATACAACTTGATTCAGGCGACACGCTGACATTTCTGCCTAATTTAAACTGAAATTGTTAAAATAATAAAAATTAAAATGTGAAATTCAGGATGCCTTCACCTAATTCCTTGAAAACATCTTCTGGCCAACTTCCAGTTGCAAATCAAGGTAGCCGGAGTACAATTTTGCTGCTTTTTCAAATAATTGGTTATTTACTGTGGAATGCTACAGAATGTTCTTGCTACATGTCAGCAATCAAATGCTTTATCATGGTTTCTCTTCCTTTTTGAGTAAGAAATAAGGATTTTGTATTCAAGTAGCTGAATAATAGTATTTTTATTTCCGTTCTGAGTTTTTAACGATCTGAAAAGTGATTTATTCTGTTTATTCTTACATCTCTAGTACGCTTTTGGCAGAGCAGCTAACCTGCACGGTTCCAGCTTAAAGAAATAAATACTTCATAAAATGTAATAGAACAATTTGAGGCCATTTAACATAAAGAACATTATTTCCTACACCTCTCCTAACACTACCAGTCATGCAGCGTGCATTGTATTACTGCAGGTGGGAGCGAAAGAGACCCAGTGTCCTGCATTTCAAATTGTCATCTGGTTCCCGGCGCTCCCTCCTTGCTGCCGGGGGGCCGGATCATGGCCGGTGCTGAGCCCCTCTTGGCCCCTCTGCACCACCGGCGGCTTTGGCGGCATCCGGGGATGCTCAGAACCCTGCTGGATGGGGATCTAAGTGAGATGCTGACACAGGCTCTCATCCTGCCTATCCCAAGTATGGCTAATTAAGGGCTGTCCAACTGTGCTTTCTGTTGAGCCGCTTGCTCCAGTGGGTGACAGGGAACAGCCTGGGATCTGTCTGCAGAATGACATAACAAAGAAGGGGAAAAAAAAAATAAAACCAGCCCTCAGAGAGGGTGGGCTGGGACAGAAAGACCTGAAGTAGGCTTGAATTGCATATTTTGTTGTTATAAATATGCAATCTCAGATTACGCGCTGCAGCGTGCTATGGGTTTGCTTTCGTTATACATTTATTAGAGCTCCACTGGCTGCTCTAAGTGATAATTATGGAGGAACATAAATTAATAAGGAACTTGGGGAATGATATTCCCTTTGTTAGAAAGGTTATCAATAAATCTTTTTTTTTTTTTTTTTTTAATATGATGATGGTCAACGTTGCTCTTCTTCAAACCACAAACTGGGAGATGCCTGGCAGCTGGGTGGGAGGGAGGAGGTCTGGCCCTGGTGCCAGGGGGCTGCTCTGTGCAGGGCTTGGGAAAAAGGCTCATTGAGCAGTTTGGCTTGGAGACTAATTCAGCCCAAAGTTGACTTTCCTATTAATGGAGGTACCCCCAAAAGCATCCCCAAGCAAAGCCTTTCCAGTGAAAACGGATGGTGCCCTAGTGCAGGCAGCGCTCCCGGGGGACTCTCCAAAAACCCAGAAAGGCACCCAAAGTGCTTCCCATGCCCGGCTCGGGTCACTCCTTTGTCATCATCCCTGAGATGACATTCCATTAGTAACGCAGAACAAGACCCGGAGCTGTTTTACGGGGAGCCCTGAGCCATCACACCTCCCGTGGGCAGCTGTGCCTCATAAATACTGTCTGGCCCACTCGCTACTGTCCTTTTGCAGCGCGCTCATTTAATTGTGAACCAAAGATCAAAGGTCTTTAACTCTTTAACCAAATTCCAATGTCTGCCAAATTCAATAGCTGTCATTCCCTGAGAAAAAGACAGTGTAATATGTGCGTTCTGATCTAATTTTATAGAAAAAGACAGAATTTACATACTGTTTATTTAGTTAAGTCTCTAAAATCAATACCTTTGTCTGTAGCTCTTTTATTTAAAATACATCATGACATAGCAAACTGCTATATAAATGAATTTTTCTAAACCACACATGTTGTTAATGTTTTTCTATTGCACATTTTTTTTAAAGTTTGAATCATAGCATTTAATAGATCAACTTAAATGTATTTTAATATTGGATTACTAAAGAATGTTAAGTTTTACATTTCTAAAATTATAAATATTATTTCGAAAGGTCAGTCATTTGCCCAAGACTTATCTGTCCAATGGAGAACATATTTCAAACCATCTAGACACAGAAACTGATCATGTTAAATACTAAGAAAAAATGAAATCTCTTAATTTTTTTTTCCAGTAGTAAGGAGAGAGGGAAGAGCAGCCTTAGACAAAAAGCTAAACCAAAGTACTGCCAGGGGTATTTCAGAAAAAGAGAGCCCTCCTTTTGTGGGAAAGGACTGTAAGTTATGGTCTTCATTTCCATGTAGGTTGAAGTGTATTTTGGAGTCTATAAGCAGATGTAGGAAGAATTTTGTCACTGTTGGTTTGGTCTGAGCTGGGTATCATGGCTGCATTGCTTCCAGTGCCCAGGTTAGCTTTAGCTCAGGGAGCTGCACTATTGATATCACACATTATCTAGGAAGCTCATATATGATTGAAATATCCTTGTTTTGATGAAGAGACACCAAGACCTGCCAGTGCTGGGGTCAACGGCATCAATAGCTTTTGTGCGGTTTTCTACACTTGCTTGTGGAAATGGTTTTTCTCAAATTTTTCATCAACTGTGTATGGGGTTTTTTTTTGTGCATGGAGCTATCCTATTAGCTGTGCCATGAGGGAGGTCTGGACAAACAGTCCAAAGAAGCTCTGTGTGAGTAGGTCTGAACTCATGGGGGATGGAGTTCCCTTGTTTTGGATTTGTGGTGGAAGCCACCCGTGTCAAGAGTGGAGGAGGTCACACATGGGCGCAGCATGTTGAGGGTCCACGTCTAGGAACAATTTATTTGGGACTACCAAATCATCTGTTTCATCAAAACTGAAAACTAATTTGTTTCTCATCTTGATCTTGAGCAGTGCCACAAAGTCCAGCTGGAGGTCAACAATTAGTGGTGAACCCCAGGGTCAGTGCTGGGGCCAATGCTCTTTAACGCCGTCATCAGTGACCTGGGTGATGGAGTAGATGCACTCTCAGCAGGTTTGCAGAAACGCAAAACCAGGAGAAAAGGTCTTTGTAGCACCTCACTTGGGGAGTCCAAGAACACGATGAGCTTCAGAACTAGGTCTTCTGCACAGTGGCATGTGACTGTAAAATGGTCTTCAAAATTGAGTGGCTAGTTGTTTATCTCATGTTGTGTAGTTGTATAGACTTTGTATGTGTGGGGGGTTTTGTATCTTACTTGGCTGATACCATGCCCTGTAAATGTGCATATGGAGCCAACCAACTCTACCGGAATGGCTGGTGGGGACAGAGCTGACTGCCTGAGAGGCTTTTTTTCGCTGCTGAGCTGCTCATACAACGCTAACAGCAGCACCGGTCCCCGAAGGTCTCCAGCTGATTGCCCTTCCCTCTACCCTGCTGCAAAATGTTTGTACACATGAAGCCCAGAGCAGTTGTCTTCTGCGTCTGCATGCACAGGGTCCTGTTTGTTTTCACTGGATGCATCTGTTTATTTCCCCGGAGCTATCGGTAACTCATTTGATGAAGTAGCTTCTCTTCTTGGGCAGATAAAGTGGGGTATGAACGATGCCAATCATTGTCCAACCCTGGCAGAAGTGGCAGATAACAGTAGCTTCATACCTGAATCCCTCCTCCCTGCTTTTAACAGATGTATTCACATTTTACTAGCTTTCTGGGGTTTTTTAAAACATGAGTCTTTGTACTAAATGGGAGTTTTAAAACCTCGTAAACATTACTGCAGCTGGTTGCTGTAAGCCCATGCTTTGTACAGTAGCTGCTATTAATCAAAGGGTGATCAGTTAGTTGTAGGAGGTAGCAGGACTCCTCTTCTGAAAGTATCTGTTCTTTGTCTGTGATGTCTAACTGTTGGTTGAAAAATGGCTTCCACAAAATTTCTGCTTTTTTTTTTTACATGATAAATCATAGTCCTGACTGGCTTTTATAGATTAAAAATGGTAAAACTTAATTTTCCTGTATAAGTAAAATCGAAGCAATTTGATAAATAAAATTATGCTACGTGCACTTTGCATATAATATATAGTGTGCGTGGCAGCAAAGTCAAACTACTGCTGAGAAAGGAATTATGGTATAATCCAGTTATGGTGTTCTTGAGATGTTCATTTTAGGGCTAAATCTAAGTTCTAAGTTACTTCCAGTTGGGAGTGATTTCCTTATATTTATCTTCCTCTTTCCCCTCCTCCCCGCCCCGATCACATGAGCTTTTTGGAAGAACTTTATCACAAAATAAATGAGCTGCAGAGTTGATCATTTACTATGAAACAGCCATCACAGAGTTCCTTTTGGTATCTCGGAGAAAACTGATTAGACTCGACAGTTACAAAAACAACCCACTGTGCCTGGCCGGTACATTTTGGACGGAGTTTCTCCTTGCTTACGAAGTCAATAGGGAAGATAAGGTGTCCGAGTGTGCGTGTGTGGCTAAATTACAATTCAAGCTTCATACCTGCTGCCCAGGTGTGAGTGTCCAGGCTCCTCTAGGGCTCCAGATGCGGTCTTTGGGTACAGGAGATGGCGCAGGAACTTTGTGAACCTCGTTTGCTTGGGCTTGGCCATTTTTGAGTGGGTTTGAAAGAGACAAGAGGTGTTGCTGCGGTGGTCCAGCACAGAGGCACGGGATGGGAGGGGATGAGGTGTTGGTCTGAGTTGCGTGCAGGCACGATGGCGATCTCGTGAGCCTGTAGGAGCTGCATCACCTGAACGTGTTGCCTCCAGCAGCCATGGGTGGCTCTAACACTGCGTGTTCCTCCATTCTGTGTCTGTCACCATAGGCATGACTGGGGAAGCTGTGAATCAGAGCTGGTTTCTGAGTGAGCTCAGCTCCAGAAAGTGAATTTTGGAAGGAATCAAAAAATGCGTTCTGTGATGCTCGGTTCCGTGTAAGACCTAGTGCTCGCCACCAGCTGAGCAGGGCTGGGATCTGGAAATGGTGTGATGTTCCTCCCTGTGAAACACGAGTTGTTGTTGGAGTTTGGAGAAAAGATCCATGGATTTAAAAATCAAAGGTAGGTGCTGTGAAATTCTGCAATTTAATACTGCTGATGGTGACCTGGGAGAAAGTGTGAAATCATTCCGGGCAAAGGCTGCAGGTGATACCAAGACAAAAGCATCAGTAAGTATTGAATAAGGAAGGTGTCTGAAATAGAGAAACTTGATAATTTTTATTTACCAGTATGTATTTAGGCTACGCATCGAGGAATTAAAAAAATATTTGAGGGCTGAGGGCGTGGAGGGAGGTGTTATCCTAGGAATTGCTTTATTTTCAGAGGCTTGATCATCACAGTGAGGTACCACAGTGTCATGTCCAGTTGCACCATGGTGAGATGGATGTTAATGGATTTCAGAGTGCTCCAAAAGATTGAAGGAGTGAAGGGACCCCCATGATTTCTGGTTCCAGTGATTTATATAGAAAGACTATAGAGGTTCACCTGCCTATCTGAGCAAAGGCGTGGTTAAGAAATTATTTGATCAAAACCCAGATATCCTTATGATGGTCAAACTTTCTTAGACTGAAAAGCGTATTAACAGAGGTTGTGTTGTGGATGGACAAGTGCCAGTGACATTTGTTCTTCCAGCACATGATCCTGCTCCAAGTGACGTGGGCGAGAGGTTGTGGAGCATCCCTCTGCAGGATGGAGCTGCTGGTCCTCTGCAGCTCTCCAGAAGGATGGAGAAGTCCTTCCAGGGCATTGCCGCCTCGTCTAGGACATTCCCTGGAAATCTCTTGTTCTGAATGTGGATGTGTCATCTTGTGGGTGTGGGAGTTGTTGCCGGTTCGTGGTGGTGGGAGAAAGAATCAGGCCTGAAATATCACTTTTTTAGTTTCAGTATTTGAGTACTTGTCCTGCTTTTCTTAGTAAGTGGAGTTAGTCTTTTGTGATTGCTCATTTAAAAATGCAAACAAAACCTTTCTATTGATTTGTGTGTATTGGCAGAATTACTGTAATTGCATCAAATGACATAATTGGTGTAAATAGGTATAATGATGTCATTAGCATGTGTGATTGTGACATTTAACAGTGTAATTAAAATGTATAATGACATGGTAAAAGTCCTTATTAAAGTGTGCGTGAAAAGCTCTGCAGGTGGACAGAGCACGATTTTAAAAATTCAATATCGCTGTCATTCTTTCATATTCTTTTCAGAACAACAAAAGCCACTAGGTCACATCAAAACTGATCTTTAAAACCAAAGGTCTAATCCTGCAAAGTCCTTCTCCACTGGGTAGGTTCTAGTGGCACCCTTGGTGACTTCAGGGAACCTGTTCTGGGCAGTAACATCTGCTCGTACAACTCGTGCGTGTTTCTGTTTCAGCCTTTTTGCGGAGCATTTCTCCAGCCAGGTTGCAAAGAGGGTTCATAAGATCCTAGGGAAGCTCAGGTTGGAAGGGACCTCAGGAGGTCATCAACACCGACCTCCTGCTCAAAGCAACACCAGCGACGAGGTTTCATCTCCAAGGGTATTATAAAGAGTTTCAAAATCCCCAAATGACGAATTGATGTGCCAGGTACAGACTTTCATTATATTGACCTCAACGAATCTGTAGGTGTACGGCAGCTCCATTTTCAGATCAGAACGCCAGAGGTGTTGCATAAATTCTTCATCTCCAGGCTTGGGATGATGCTTGCAGGCTGGTACACGAAATGGGTGTATACAGGCCAAAGTTTCCGTGTCAGCATCCCGGTACACTCCTACGTGTGTGCTCCCTCCCTGGAGAGCAAAACCATTGCAGCAGGAACGAGGGGCTGAGGTGCGGGTAGGGCTGCACACTGTACTGAAGGGCACCATTAAATAGGATGATAACTGTGAGTGTGCTGTTGGTTGAAAACACTGGTGCAACCACCATTACTCTTACCAAAAAATTGATTTTTTTTCTTTATTTTTCATTGTGTTTATCCTGTAAGCCAGTGGTGTTATTACTTTGTTTTTCTCTCTGTTACTTTTTACTCAGTTTATTGAACACTTCCATTTGTCCAGGCAAGACGGGGAAATCCATCACTCCAACCCAGGCCAGGTGTAGCTCTGGGAGTGCTGGTGGATCCCATAGCTCCTGCCGAGCGGGTCCCTGGGAGGGCTCGGGCACGGCTGTGCTGTCGGGTTGGCAGAGCCCCTTACCTTGGTGAGTGTTCCTTCATTCACCATCCTTCCAAAACGGCCACATAACCTTATTTTGGAAAACCAGTTACTGTATTGACTATTGAGGTGGTTCAAAGCAGAAAAATGAAGACTTTTAGAATGAATCCTGTTTTGCCTCTTAGCTTGTGAGCTGAACACTTTATTTCCCTAGAAAACAAACACAATGAAATGGAATGCTTAGGTGGTGATTTTTCCTGTTGTTTTGTTTTAGGATTTGTGGGGTTTTTTTGTTTTTCTTTTTTTACCTTCTTTCACATGTTGGATTCTGCACAAGGTCTAGGTGGTGTGAGGGTTGCTGCTGTTGCCACTGTGTTTCTGTGAAATTTTACTGCTAGCATGTAGAATCAGTTTTCTAAGGATTTCCGCTATGGATTGCAACTTCAGTGGGGCTGCACCTGATAAAACAATATGTGCTCGTTTGTTTCTGTGGCCTTGAGTTGGTCACAGTTATGTAAATCACAGCAGTTGTTACTTTGCTGTATTTAAACAATATAGATCTGACAGCACTCTGCGAGTAAATGAGAGCTGAGATTTTCTTTTTTTTCCTGACTGAATAGATAGGTGGTTGAAAATACAGTTGTGACATATCTGAAATAATTTCTGAGGTCAGGCAGAGTCTGTACAGTGAGTTTGACTGAAAAAATAGACATTTTGAAAAAAGAAGACAAGACAAAATTTTTAAATTTGACATTTTCCTTCAGAGTCTTCCAGATAGAACTTTTCACTTTTCATTTCAAAACTATCTTTCAAAACGAACACTGGCCAAAATAAATTGAGAAAAAGTTAATAAAGAGACTAAAGTATATGAATCTAACATGAAGTATTTTACATTAGGGAAAACATTTCAGCATGATCTAAAAGAAAAGGACTTTTCTCTATTTTCTTGGAAAAAGAACAAAGTTATGTTTCACTTCTTCATCCTCCTCCCTATTTAGACTGGTCCGGCTCCCACAGTCCAGATGCACTCAGGTGCAAGATGAATTTCTCTGGGCTGTAGGAGTAATAAATGGAAAGTTAAGGGATTCAGACTGGTCGCTGTTCACAAGTGTGATGCTTACAGCTCCCAGTACCCGTTCACTACGTGCGTGAGCCGGTTGCGGGCGGTGGGACAAGTGTGTGCTCGGGATGGTGTTGAGTAGAGAAATTCTTTCCCACCCCGCGTAAAAGCTCGCTCTGTTTTGGTTTCAGCTCAGCTGTGTGCTAAGCCAATATACTCTGTGGACGGTCTGTGCTGATCTGTTTGATCAGCAAAATAGTCCGTTCTGTAAGGCTGTACAGCTAAAGCACTGCAGGGCAAATCCCCTCCTCCCTGAACGTTGTTCCACTCGTTGTGTCCGTAGGCAGGTTGTGAGCGCTGGCTACAAGGAAGCGGTACAATTGATAGTCATAATTGTGATCAACCAGGTCCAGAATGTGTTCTTCACGGAGGGATAGATCAGGTGAATGTACTTTCTGCTTTTTGTATTTTGTGATTGTTTTCCCTTTTTCAGATGTTCACCTGCATTTTAATTTCTCAGACGGCTGTTGACATTCGAGTTGAGCAAACACATCGAGTTAGATAACTCGCCGAACAAATCACCGCTTTTAAATAGTCCTTGAGGAAAGTACGCTTTCTTTTTTGTTGGGTTGGACTTGATGATCCTTGAGGTCTTTTCCAACCTTGACGATTCTATGATTCTATGATTCTTTTTTTCCTTAATTATTCTGGGTTTCATTGGTGGGTGATGTCCGGAATTGTGTGACTTGGTTTGTGAACGTTAGTGTTGTACATGGACTGTCAGCTGTGGAAGGTATAAAAGAAATGCCCTTTTAGAAGCTTTCCTTCGTTAACTTGTGTGAGGGAGGTGAAGCCCTGACTTATTCCCTCCTGCTGCTGTGCACACCTTGATATTCTGGGCTGGGAACAGAACCAGAGCCAGCAGCCAGAAGAGCGAGGAATCTGGATTTCACTCCTTTTACTCCTCCTAATTCAGTGATGGCCTTTTGGGAAAGGTCTTCCCACCACTCAGTTTCCCCAGTGACGGAACAGATACTGCTTTCTGAAAAGCTCTAAGATGTGTTTACATGTTCCAAACGCTTTTTTTGGTTTTGGGTTTTTGTTTTTTGTTTTTGTTTTTTTTTTTTCCTGGTCAGGACAAATTGCAAATTTTAGATTAGATACATCACTAGATTTTTACTTCCTGTAAATAGGCACCCTAAAGATGAACTTTTAACGATTATGTTCACAAGTAAAATCTAAAGGTTGAAGTCCCCCATGAAGTGAACATAAAGAGACCATGGGCAGTGTTGAGTGAAAAGTTATTTTAAGTTTCAACCTAATGTCTATGGACTGATTTTTCATGGTGATCACTTGTAGGTATGTACACATTTGTGGATAGCTTTATTTATTTATTAATGTATTAATTGTAATTTTTTGACCAATTCAGTGCTTTCTGTGACTTTAATTAGAGCCCTGAGGCACATGCATGTTCCCATGTTTTGCAGTGGTCCCCCACCTCTAGTGGAACACACTCCCCATGGCAGGGGGGTGGATCTTGATGAGCTTTAAGGTCCCTCCCAACCCAAACCATTCTGTGATTCTATGATTCTGTGGTTGCTCAAGTGATTTTTCCCTTCCCATAAGTCTCACTAATTATATCTTTCCTTTTAGTATTTTATTCCCAAAGGAATTCTTCTGGCTGGACCATTTTTTAGAACTTCACCTTTTACACTCACTTTTTTTGCCAGCATCTGATAGAACACCTCATACTTGTTCTTTTCTGAAATAGATTCCTGATGAGCTTCCCCTGCTTTAAAAATAGTCCTTTGAGGTTCCAGTATCTCACATGTTTAATTGTAGTGTATCAAAACAAGAACTTGTAAGTCTCAGTCACTTCACGTTTCAAACAGCGGGTTATTCCACGTCAGATCCTTGGAGCACCAAAACACACCATTGCACCTGTTGTGAGTCTGAAGCTTTGCTCTGAAAGCTGTTCTTTGCCCCAAATCTGGTCACTTTGGTTGTGTTGGTTACGAGGAGCTGAAACCGTCGCTTTTCTCTCGTGCCCCCTCGTGCTGATGAATACCGTTGATCCAGCCACAGGAATATTTGAGTATTTACTGTTCATAAATTATGAGGCAAAGTCCAACCACAATGTGAATTATATTCTCACTAATTTAATAATGCAAAATGTTTTTTCTCACCTAATGTGTTAATAACAGGCTGTGTTGACACCACACGGATGATTTCAGAGTGTGTGTTCTGTCAGGAGCTCATGTGAAACCATCTCACTCTGAGACCAGACACTGTCACCCCCCTTTATTGCATTCAGGATGACACAAGTTCTGCCCAGAAAGATGCATTTTTCAGTTAAAAATACTGTTTTGCTTAGAACGTTTTTTTTGGTCTATGTCAGCGCTAATAAGAATAACAGAGTAAGTAAATATTGCCCAGTAGTGAAAGTTTGAATGTATATACAATTATTCTTAGAGGATTAAAGAGCAGACCCAAGAAACTGTGTTCAAACGTATGCTTTCCTTCCTCTGGAGCTCACTTGATTTCATTGTACTTCTGAACCAGAGCAGCAGTGTGGAGAACTGTGAGATGTTTCTTTGCATTGGATCTGTTTTATATCTGGAGGCTACTGCTCAAGCTTCTTTAAATTTGAGCCTGATGTTGTGATACACTAATTCAATGTTCTGCTAGATCAGTGGATATAGAAGTTTTCCAGATTTGTAACTTGCTGGACTTCTCTGGAGTTAGAAATTTGCGTGATTTTTAAAATTAAATTCAGTGTAGCTCTTTTTCCATGGTGGTCAGTTGTGTCCATTTATTCCTGAAGTTTTTTGGCTTTGAGTGTAGGAGACAATCTTGATACTGTGCCACGTCTGAAACCACTGACTGCAGTATGCAACATCAGACTGTTTTGTTTTTAAGCAAATAGCGTGTTTAGGAAAGGATCTGTGTTAGCAGACGGTTGATGGTAAGACATGAAGTTGCTCAAACCCAGCTGTCTAGAGCATGGAGTGGCCCACCTCTTCCCCACTGCACGGGGTGTTGTCACCTCCCTCTCCTGTTGCTCCTCGTTTAAATCTCTCCTCACCGGGTTGGTGAACCTGTTGGCGAGGATGCTTTTCCCCTCTTGCTCGGGTGGATCCCATCTCTCCCTTGCAGCCCTGGATCCTCAGAAAGGGTTCCATGGTCATAACAACCCAAACCCTGCTGCCAGCACCAGGTGTGCAACCAGCTGTTGACCCACAGGACCTGTCTACTGGGATATGGAGAGGTTCCCAATGGCCCGAAGCCTGGCTTTGTTTGCAATCTTCTGTTTTAAAATACTCACCAATGCTTAGAAATTCTTGCCTTCCCTCTTTTCCCTAATTCTTGTGAAAGCCTTTTGTCTGTGCTTGAAGGATGTGATCTCCTGTGCATCTTCATGGAGATGCTTCCACTCCACATCACGGATCTCGGGCCCTCACTGTCCGTGAGGGATACTGCTGGTGACTGTGTCTGTGACGAGGCCAGATCATGCAAATGGATTGTCCATATAACAGGGTGCCCAGAGAAGCTGTGGGTGCCCCATCCCTGGAGGGGTTCAAGGCCAGGCTGGATGAGGCTTTGAGCAACCTGGGCTAGGGGGAGGTGTCCCACTGGGTGGGCTTTATGGTCCTTTGCAACCCAAACCATTCTGTGCTTCTATCATTCTATATCTGCAGATTCCCTGCTGACGTGCGATGTTCTGCTGTGGTTGTACCCGCCGTGGCTGCTTGGCCACCTCCAGAAGAACAGGAGGCATGCACTGCGGGACGGCGAGGCCGGCTCCTGGCTGTCAACACCCCCTGTGAAGTGGATCCTGGTGAGCTGTGTTCACTATTCCAGTATTGTTCCTAAAGAAAATCCTTCCAGCACACTGCAGCCAACCGCAGACACACTCCGGGGTGAGAGGGGCTGCACGGACACCAGCGTGGGAACCAGTGTTGCTATTCCACTGCCTCGCACAGGGCTTCAAACACACAATATTAATTCACTGCCAAACAAAATAAAATTGACAGCAGAGAGGGCTCTCTCCAGACTCGCTCCTCTGACACGGGGAAGACTAAACTGTTTGTAAAGACACCTATCGCCCACCGCCGCCTCTCCCCCGACGCCCGCCCGCTCTGTCGAGATGCTGTGTTAACCCTGCCCCTTCCGCCGACACCTGACACAACTTTGGAGCTCCAGTCACTCACAGGGCGGTCAGTCATCCTTCCATAATGTGCCTGTCATCGTGTTAAAACAGTCATACAGTTGACATACTTTATGGGCACGAGCGTGTTTTAGAGATGAACAAAAAGGATTGGCCTTTGAAGAGAAGCAAGGGCAGCGTTTCCTTGCAGGGAAAAGGTGAATAATTCGAAATAATAGTGTGTCAACAGTGCTTACAGGAAATTGTAATGGAAGGGGAATTTCAAACCCAGCTTTTAGCTGGGCAGGAGGACCGCGGTGCTTTCTAAAACAGGGTCCTGCTCCGACTGCGGCTCTGAAAATATTTGTTGCGCGCAGCTGGTGTGGTTGTTGTCTACACAACAGGTGTGAACGCCGCGCGGCGTTGGGCTGTGTCCCGATTGCGTGCCTTTGCCTGGCCATATCACGTCATTTCTAAAGGACTGAGTGAACGGTTATTTCAGATTAGGTGTAAAAGCTTGGAGTTGTGATTATATACATGCATATCCAGTGCTTAACTTACATCCTGACAAAAGCCCTGTGTATGGCTGAATATGTAGTACAGATGCAATTTTAAGTGACTCTGTTCGTTAAATCACAGATTATCCACTTCTGCCCCAAAGTATTAAACCATCCAAACTATAGGAGGTCACTGTTCGTATTGTGAAGAATTAAAAGTGCGAATGCTTTGAAGGGGTTTGCTGCCCGAGCACGCTCACTGGGCGTCACGCTGTAATTATTGCTCATTTAACTAAATTAACAAATCCCAAAGCAGCTGGAGAGTTTTATTTATTTACATCTGGGTTCCATATTATCTAAATGTATTTTATTCATGTGATTTTAAACTGATTCATCTAAACCTCCAGAAAGAGACTCCGCAGTTCTCATTGTAATTTACTTTTTTTTTTTCCTTAGTTCCATTCACTATTTGTGGGAAGTTAATATTTCAATTTAAAGAGGGGAATTTTATGACTCTTACTATTGTTTGCTAAATTACAGAGTTGCTCATTGATTGGTAACTGAATAGTTCTTGTACCATGTCGAAGTTAAAACGGTTCATTATGGTGTATGCAAAAGGTATAATTTCAGACGGGTACAAGGGTGTATCGGGCAAGGCGGTTAATTGATGAGTTTGCTTCATTTTCTAACTGCTTCTGTTTTCTTAACACATTTATGCCATAACGTCCTGTAAACATATTAAAACGCGTTATCAGCCGGTTAGCAAACCTCCCTGAAGATGTTTGTATTCATGAGCCAGTGTAAGCAGGAGAACCGCAGCTTTATTTCACTTACTCTGCTGCTTTGTTCGTTAAGCTAATTACTGTATTCTGCATTCCCCTTTCTCATCTGGCTTGTTTCTGGAGCTTGATCCTTTCCCAACCCTGAATCGACTGTTACTGAGCAGTTGAAGCTGAACAGGAAGGAATTGCAGGTGTCAACTCACAGTTTACAAATATGACATCTCCTCTGGCATAGCTGGAAATATGAAATATTGATTTATGTGCAGTAAAAGGTCTTATAAAAATGATCACATACACATGAGAGATTAATGCGCTGGAGATCAATAGAAATTTCATTCTTGACGCTAGACTGTCACCTATGGTGAAATGCTAAAATACAGAAATCAATATTATCTATGAAATGTCAAATTTATTATAATTATGAGGATGAAAGCTGGCCAAGTGGCTCCCAAGAGAGAAGGAAGGATAGGTTACTGTGCTGAAGCATCCTTCATGTCCCTTGTTCACTTGCTGCCAATTTGAGAGCAATATTGGTGCAGGGGGTTTTCAGGCATTATGTATCGCTGTGCAGTAACAAATTCCTCCCGGAATATTTAACTCTTGAAACTGACAATAAGGCGAGCGCCTCGGCAGCAGAGGTTGGCGGGTTGGAGGGGAAAGGAGTGCCTTGTGTGTGTGCGTGCCTGCCTGTTTCCCAGCACAGATCACGGGCTGGTCCCAGCCCGCCATGCAAGATGTAGCAAAGCTGAGCTTGGGGAGCTGCATGGCTTTGAGACGCTCTTCCCCAAATTTAAGGGATGCTCGCTTCTGTTCTTTGCAGGCATGTGCCGGGGGGAATTTCTCTGTTACCAGGCTTTGCATTTTCTGTAGTGTCAGCGACGAGCTCAACTCTTAAAACCTTGCCCTTAGGTCCCTGCTGCCATGCGGTGACTCGCCGAAGGGATTTTTATGAGTTTGTGGTGACCAGCCCGCCTCCTGTATCCACCCCTGCCTGCCAAAAACCAACACAAAGTGAAACAGTATAAACTCGTAGGAAAACGGCAAGAGATTACAGGTTTTTCCTTTGTTTTTGAGATGTGATTTAAGTGGGGGCATGCTCAGAGAGTATCAGTAGGACGCACTTGCCCGTGAGGGTCTGCGTCAGCCCGGGACCCTTCTGCTCTGGTGTTGTCATGTATCGGTAAAGGACCATACCTGCTGCTGCAGGAATGGCGATGAACTGGGGTTAGAACGAGGTCTGAATCTGCCTGTACTCTTTTAACAGGTCAACAGCCTTTGAAATTTTGATTTTTATTTTTTTTTATTAAGAGAAAAAAAAAGATTGGTATGTATACCAATGCAAAAGAACGTTGTGTGTGGCCACACCGCCGGCCTGCAGGTGACACCTATAGTGGTGAGCGCAGAGCTCCTTCTGAGTTAATGGGCTCCTGGAAGGGACAAGTGCCGCTTTTCTACTACTTTTATGTGCTGAAAATTAATTGGTAGAAAAAAATATTGCTTAGTGCTCCTTAGTAATGGTGTTTGAACTAAGAAAAAATAGTTATTGTTTTGTTTTGTTTTAAAGAAGCAAGTGATCATTCCTGAAGAAGAAGGGGGTGGACGGCGGTTGCTTGCCTGGGCAGCACAGTTTGGAACCAGTGTCAGTCCAGAGATTTTACGTTGGCATTGGAATCTTTTTACCCCATTCTTACAAAGGGTAAAATTGAGTCAGAGGGAGGTTCGTGCCAATTTTTTAAAAAATATTGCGAGTTTAGGAATCCAACTGCAGATGGTTTAAGTGCAGCTTTCAGGGATATTCTTCATCCCCTTCAATTGCTAAATCATTTCTTATTCGTACCGAATTAATTTCTGAATACTTTCCTTTTCCAGAACTTTTGCATTTTAATGCATTTCCAGTTAAGGATATGTGTAGATGAAGTTTGCTTCTGTGTGCAATGTACACTTTATTTTTTTTTTTTTTTTTACTTACGGGGAGAGGCAGGGGAGAAGGAAAAAGATTTTATTTCCTTACACTGTAGCATTTACACAGTTTTTCTAAATAGAGATTTGTGGAGATTTTTTCACCTTTTTCCCCAGCTTCTTAAGCTTTTCTGTACCTCAAGTAGCCAAAGCAGCTCGAGTTAATACTTAATGCAACAGCCTTTAAGAGATAGGCATTTCTTGCAGTCAGGTCTCAATTAAGAGATAAAAGACAAAAAGTGCAAAGCACTTGATAAAGCTCAGAATACAAGGACCGGCATGGAAGTGCTTGAAGCTGTCCACAGCGATAACTGGATAGCCAGCTGGAATCTTCTTGAAATGAAGTGGGTGCTCTAACTTATCAAATTCCACATATGGGGAAATTATTGGTGCCCACAGGGGTGATTAACACCAACTCAGTGGGTCAGAAACAAGCTGGGATAAAGGTGAAAACTGTATCTGACTATCAACACCAAATACATCCATTTGGAGACAGATAGCGGCGGTTTTTCCTCCTCTCTATATATCTTCAGTTGTGCAGGTTGTCAGGGTAGTGGCGCAGGAGAAGCCGCATGTACGGAGCGTGCTGTATAATGTGCAAATTGCACTGCACATTAAAATGTAATCTATTTTAATAAGTCATATTAAGATTACATTTTAGATAATTGTATGTTTATCTTATACAACAAATATTTGCCCTGCTGTATGTGTTCTCTGTCTCTGTCACTCTCTCTCTCGCTCTCTGAATTACCAGTACCAGCACCAAAAGAGAAAACAGCAAAACATTTAACTGATATAGCAATAAAATCAGCTGAAGCTCAGGGAACCAAACCTGGGAGCTGACATGTGGCTCAAAAGTCACTGCGTCGCCACCACGATCCCTGCACAGCACCGAGCCACGGCTTCCGTCCATCCCTGTGCTGAGTCCATGGGTGATGGATGGACCTTGGGGCTGGGTGGGGCTCACTGGGGTCAGTCAAGGATGCGGGGTCCAAAGTTATCCCTGGTGCAAACAGGTGTAACTAAGAACAGGATTCCTACCAAAAACATTGGCAGTGAGGAGGCAGCTCCTGTGCCGAGGCTGATCACCACCCCAGCAGGGCTTGTCCCCATCCTTCCCTCCCATGCCCCATCACCAGTTTTTGGGGGGTGGGTGCTCTTTGGTGTGTAGTTTGCACAGTACCGAGCTCAACCCTCTCACTGTTGGTACCAAAATGAAAATACATAATAGAGAGAGGTCCTGTTAACAGGAGCCAGGGGCCTGGATTAAGACTGTAGCTGATAATTAATTATGAAATTATCAGAGAATAGGTTCAGGAATAGCATTATTTGGTTGCTTGTTTCAGGCTTTTGTGGTTTACTCATCATCCTTTCTGTTGTGTGTTTGTTTTGGTGTTTTTTTTGTTTGTTTGTTTGGTTTTTTTGTGGTTACTGTTGCTCACTGTCTGTTTCCTGAAAGCTGCAAAACTGTTTGAGGTTTTCCTTGGCTGTATCGGTGAGGCAGGAGTTGATTAGGAGCTGGAACCCGCGGTGTGTTCAGAAGGTGAGGAGGACAACGACTGTACACCAGGAGAGTCATGATCCAGGCGGTCTTTCAGACTGGTATTACTCCCAGGGCTTAAATCATTGATGTATAATAAACTGACAAGTGTTTGCTTTTTATTTTTGGCCAGCAGAAGCTGAGAATTCAAATAAAAAGATTCCTGAGTATCAGCTGCTGGAATATTCAACTGCCTGTATCTTCCTACTGGACCGTCACAAATCCCGGCTGCCCACGGCAGCAGGGCTCTGGTAGGGGTCTTTGTTTTGTGCTTATACAAGATAAGTTTATTCAGCCTCAGACCCCATCACCCTTATTTGTTTATTCCATGAGCAATTTTTTTTTTCATTTCTGAGAGATATTTTCCCCTACTTACTAAGTTTGTAATGACTGTGTACTTGAGAATTTGCTCAGTTCATAAACATTTCTTCGATGGCTGAAAACAAGACTAAATATAAACATTTCTTTTATAAGAAGTGTTCAGGAACAATCAGAGGAACAATGGTGTCAGCAATAAAAGTTTGAGTGAAATTGGACTGGCACAGGCTGACCCTGGCTGTAATCTTTGTTCTCGAGTATTGGACTTAATGTCAATAGGTTAGTCACGGTGACATCCTTCAGCCTCGAGAATTGAGGGCACCAAGCATCTCCTTCCCTGGCCACAAACAAACTAACAACTTCAAATGCCTCTTAACCTTCATCTCCATGAGCTTCAAAGGATCAGCATGCGATGCATCTTCATCCCTCATAGCAGCAGAAATCCAAGGACAATATAATCAGTGGGCTCAGGGGCTGTGCCTCCTCTTCTGTAAATGTCTTCTTGTATTCTCCTTCCTCTAAAAAGCAAGGAGATGGCAAGGCAGGCAGTGTTTTGGTGCAGACCCTTATTTCCTGCGGGCATTTATACCTGTGAAAAAGCAGATCCAAATTACTGATGTGAAAAATGCCCGGGGAGTCTAAGATCTCACCTGGAGTATTTTCTTGGCGTTTGTTTTTTTCTTTATTTTTTTATAGTTGATAAGGGAGCATCTTGGTGCCCAGTAGCCTTGTCCTCTTTTTGTGTTTTTATTTCTTTTCCTCTGATGCTTTCTCGTTTTGCTTTGAAAGCTGCAAAACCCCCAATGTTTATCATTTCTGAGTCAGGATGTTCAGAGTGTAAGATGACCGCTTACGCACTTTATTTCTTTTAATTAACGCTGCATCGTTAACTTTGTTCCCCCGTTAATAAGAGATGCTGTAACTCGCCGGAGGTGGTGAGGAAGCAGAGGAACAGCCACAGTCTGTCCCAGCGCAGTGTTAACGTGGAGCAATAAAGGGGACTGATAGTAACTGTGCCCAGGATGGGGGTGAGGCTGTTAGGAAAGGCAGTTACACCAAGGGTAACTTCCTAGTAGTTGCTTAGTGTTCCATGGAGGTGTTTCGTGCTGCTTGGGCTGGTGCCTGGGGAGATGCCATCCACCCCCTTGAAAAAAGAGGAAACGTCTCCAGCACCGTGTATATTCTCTGTAAAGTAATCTTTAATCAAAGTTGTATGTTGCTGAAAGGAACCTGAAAGCTTAATTGTGCTCCTTGCAGATGTGGCCAGAGGCTGCAGAAATCCAGGAACGATCAGTAGTATTGCAGGTATTAAAGTGGCCACGGCTGATGCTCTTTGCGGGTTGTTTTTACCCAGTGGATCCCGTTGCTTCCAGTTATTCGCCAGACAGCTCTGCACGTCAGAAGTGATTCTGGTATTTCTGCAGCTTCTTACCTGCCCATGATGACCAGACTGTTGGAAATGCTCCTGTCTCGCTGCTGGCCTCGGGATACAGGTATTCCTTGAAGCAGAACGCGGTGTCTGACCAACCTGCACATCCTCCAACCACCTCTTTCTTCTCCTGCCAAAACCCTGTTGCTAACTCCCTTGTGCAACACTGGAGTTGTGATTCTGGATGTGTTTCAGTCCAAGTTCTGACGGTTGAGGGCACGAGGAACGTGGTGGGAATTGACTTCAGAGGTAAGAGTGTGGCGTGGAAGGGCACGGGGGTGGAAACTCCAGCACTGTGCGAGACGACCTTCGTTAAACAGAACTGCTGCAAAGCTCAGCTTTCATCTCGGTCATTTCAGGTGAAGGGAAGGCATGAATCTCCAGATGAGCCATTAGGATTTAGTTCTCTCTTCACCTTGCACACATCCATCTGCCAAACGAGTCCCTCGGCACCAGCGCCTCTGCTGCTGTCCCGAATTGCCACCTTGTGTGCGCGTGGCACTGCTTTGAGCAGCAAACTTTCCGGACCATCGGTGTCCCCGGGGTGTTCTGATGCTGTGATGGGATGTGCAGCGGATCTGAAGCCCGTCATGGACCTTCTCTATAGACCAGCAACTTCTCCAGGCTGCCGCATCCCCCGATAAAGCCCAGACAACGTTCCTCCTTCATCACCCCGGGAAGTGTCTGAGATGTTTGAATCCATTAAGGATAAACACTGGGCTCTTTCTGACCTGTGTTAGCCAAACAATGGAAGGACAAAAGCGGTAGCAAACCTATCCCGGAGCGCGGTGGCTTTGCCGTTGTTGCTGCTTGTGATGCAGATTTGAGAGCTGCCTGCTCTCTCCTGAGCCTCCGTCCAGGCTGTGTGCACAGAGATAACCTCACCCGGGCTGGGCACGCCTCTGTCTTCGGCTTTATTCCTCGGGTTGGCAAGTATCGCTGAAATCACCGAGGATAAGCACGAGGAACATCCCTGGAAGAAGAGGGAGATGGCTGTTTATTAAACACCAGCCCTTCCCAGTCAGAGGAAAGCCATACCCTGCTAGACTGTCTCAATGGTATTTATTATTCCGAGCAGTGTGGACAGGCACTTCCAGCACCGCAGCTCATGCAGCAGTCTGCACAGGCTCTTCTTGTGCTTTTCAAGGCACCAGGCAGAAAGAGACCTTGCATTGCGGGGCCCGTTTGATGGCATGCCACGGGTTGAGTTAAGCAGGTGGCAGGGTGAAGTATAGAAGGCTTGCTAAACAAAGAATTGTTATTTCCTGGTTTGTGCCTGCAGGGGAGGAATTATGAAAGCAAAGCAGAAACCTGACAGCCAAAGAGCATCCAGAATTTTTAAACAAACGGTTTTATTGTTCTTTCGTAAAGCTATGCAGATTAATTGCAATTTATAAATAAAAGAGGCTTTTGTGATGATGGATCGTTAGAAAAAACCAACAAATGACACAATGGTTCACCATACCTTAGAAACTGGTTTCTAAAGCCGCCCGAATAAACTGTCCTCGTCCGCTTGACTCCGCCAGCGGGCTCTACAAGCGGCAGTGCTCGGTTGGGGCACAAGCTTTTTGATCTAAGGCAGTGTGAAGTGATGTACAAACGGCAGCAGCTGCGTTGTCCCGAGACGTGAAAGTTTTCGCTTGGACTGCTGACAAGCGGGGTTTGGGGTGTCCCCACGCTGGAGGCTCCGGTGCCCCCATCCCCAGCCTTTGCTTCGCCTCCTTTGATACCAACCAGACACCCCCACCAGCTGCACCGTGGCAAGTGTTTGGACCCCCTCCTGCCTAAGCAACCAGCACCCCTGGCATTAATGAAGTTAGTTTGGTCCTCCGATGCGCCCGTTTGCCTCCCCATTTTCATAGGTGATTTCACTAAGCAGCCGCGCTCGTTGATCCCGCGTTCCCACCGATAGAAGGTCAAAGTTGGTCAGTGAGCCAAGAAATACCATATCAGGGTTTCTTTCCTCTCCAATTGCAAGAGGTATAAATTGTGGAATTAGTGTATTGATTGAAGGCTACAACTTCAAGCAATCAGTTTTTCTGGCTTGACAAGATTATTTTATCCTACTTTTCTTTTATTATTATGTGTTGTATTTGAGTCATCCTTCAGGCAGATGAAGTGACAGCTTGATTTAACTCAATAAAATCCACCAGTTAGGAAACCTACTGAGCCGAACAAAAGATGAAAACGACTGCGAGGGGAAGGTGCACAGTTAGTGTAAGCAAGCATAGCATGCTGAAAGAAGACAATATTAACTGAAATTATGCTCTAATCAATGCATTTCTATGGAAACTTGGGAGAAATTTGTAAGACCTTCGTGCTGGGCCAGTGAACAGATAATGCCGGCTTTCTTATAAAATCTAAAAAAGAAGATTTCTGCAACTGAGTACCGAAAACGATGCTCCTGTTGTAGCTGTGCCTTTGTGTAAGGGCAAAAAGTTGGATAATGTTGTTTTTTTGGACAAATTTGAAAGTAAATGCTTAACCCCAGGTTTATAATTGTGTGGTAACGAACCAATATCAAGTCTGTGGACAGTAGGTGCTTGGTTTGATGTATGTCGATGAGCACGAATTTGTTCTGCGGGTAGCAGACACAGGACTGGGAGCTGAGCTTGTGGTGGGGCAGACTCCCCGCCCACTGGTTGTTGAAGCTTCAGCCAGGGAGGTTAAAAGTACCTGCTAAAATACACACTATTTGTCTGCATACAAGAGTTTTTCCTCTTGGTCCTGTCTGTGCAGTAAATAGCACAGAAAAAGGGCAACGTAAGGCAGCACCCTCATCCTCTTGCTGTTCGCTGGAGGTCCTGCTGCTTGTCCAACCCCGTTCTGAAAATGTGCTTAAACCCGGACCCAAATAAATGACCTCCTTCTTGATTTATCTGTTGGGAAATAGGTGAAGTGTTGTACGATGGAGGCTGTCATACATCACCGGAAAGTGGAAACTTGCCGACGGGAGTCTCTGAATCCAGCTGTGATGGCTGGGGGTGTGCAGATGGGGTGGCCAAGGCGTAGTGGACAACGTTATCAATAACATGGGGTACAGCTGTTGCCCCTGGGTTCCAGGGATGTAGCCACATCTACTCACTGATGCTGGTTTCTCAGTAACGTGAATGAGCAAAATGCTACATCGCTGTGGAAAAAATAATCTCAGTGTTTTATTGAGGAAGATAAAATAGGAAAGAGCAACTCGAGACACGTCATTTTCATAGTTGTTTAGTCCCAGTTCTAATCACGTTACTTTCTTCTCCTTCCATCGGATGCCCCAAAGTCTCCTCTGACTGATGCTCTGTTAGCAGAGCTATCCACTCGGTATTTTTCTCCTTCCTTGGTGGACAGCTGCACTGGCCTGTGCTCAGCAAGGTGAGTCCTTCCAAACGGGCCAGTGAGAACTGCATCATTCCGGTTCCCGTTGTTTCTTTGGAAATAACAGTTTAGTTGTCGTGTTCATTGCCTGTGAGCTGGCACCAAGCAGTACCTAGGGAGATGCTGAGTGTAAATACAGCGACTTTATGGTCCTCTACGCTGGCTGTTAAGTGAGCGTACACAGCACAATAAATCTGAGTGGCGGGACCTCGTCCTGCTCTGGGAGGCTGCCCAGGCTGTTGATACTGCCCTTAGCAACTGGTCGTGATTTCCTCTGGGACCATGTTACTCTTTGGTTCTTTTTCTTTAAATAACTTCACCTAGAAGCAGGAAAACACAATTCTGACCATGAGGAGGTCGCTGGTGTTTTATTCCTTCTCCTCCAAAGGGGTGGTGTGGTCCGGCAGCAGGTCCAGGTGGAGGGGGAGCGAGGATGTGACGGCACAGGGGACCCTCATCCCACAGGATGGGAAAGGCTCCGTGTCACCAGGGGCTGGAGGAAGGCAGCCGGGGCTCTGCTGGGAGGGTGGGCACCCCCAGAGATGGGGACCCGTGGCTGGATCGAGGTCGTACTTTACAGCCTTTGCAGGCACAAGGCAAAGCCAGGGCTTGGTCTCGCCATCGCATGGGGATGCTGCATCCGGGTCGGTGTTTCTGGGTGGTGGCTTTGCCGCGATGTCTTGCCAGGTCTGCACAAAGGAAGGGTCACCTGCAGCGCACCTGGGTAAGTCCAGGGAGGGGGAGCTCTTCAGAGCCCTCCCTTTCCTTCCCAAAAGCCCAAAATGCCATATTTTGATCATTATTTTGTTTGGGTGATGAGCTCAAGATGAAAATTATCAATGCTAATTCATAAATAATCTCTTGTTAAGTTATTTAACAGAGCTGTTTGATTTACAGTTAGGTTATTGGTTTGGTTTTTCTTTTTTTTTCCCCTCTTGGAAGAATATTTTGCACATGCACAGTCTGCAGCTCTCAGGTGTGTTGGAATTGCTTTTAAAGTTGCATCTCATAGTATATAAATGTATATAAATTCCCTGCTTTAAACAGTGCTCCCACGGCTAATAACAACAATTGCAGACCAATTGTGTAACATCAGCGTAGTCGCTCTGACTCTATTGCACATAATGCCTGGATTCACAGTTTTCCCGCCTGTTCCACTTAAGTTCCTGTCTTTAAGGTGATGGAAAAGCAGGAAAAGGACAACTCCCATTTAGGGTTTCATGTGAGAGACCAGACCGCTGCACGATTATTTTAAAAACCGTGGTTTGCAACTTTCAGGGGAGTTAAGACCATGCATTAACATTCATTAACTTGCAGGTAATTTCTCCCACCCACCATTTCTTTACCATTTAAAATCGTTTTCATCTTTCTGAGGAAGAGCGCGTGTTGTCATGATCTCCTTAAGCCGCAGTTTGGTAAATGACTTGTTTAAATTTAAGGAAAAGAGGTTGTTGATAAGTATAGTTTTCTAATACTCTTCCTCAGCTGTCATTTACTTTGACTAAATTTATTTAAACCACCTTAACCTTTCAGAGAAAGGCCAGGAGATGTTTAAAAGAATAATATGTGTCTGACATTTTGGTTTACCAAAAGGACACCATCATAATTCTGTAGTGCCTCTGTTAAAAATAAGCTAAGAGAAGGAAACTAAAATCTCTTTTTCTTTCTGCTTAATTTTTGAAAGGATGGGAAGGAAATTTGATTGATCGTTGCATTAGAAAGTGACCTGCAAAGGTAATCGCCAAACGCATTGATTTCTCGCTGCGCCGAGATGCGCTGAGCATCCTCCACGCACAGGTAGTCTTCCTCTCTCTAATAAACGCCGGAGTGTTCTGTTATCGAGAATGTGGGTTTTTTTGTGTTCTTTCTGGTCCTGACCATCGACTTTTCCCAGCTCCTGCCTCGGCACTGCCAGGCACCGCCTCATGCTGTGCCACAGCCCCAGGCTGAGGTTAGAAATGTCTCCGGCTTCGGCAGGGAAAATGTAAACGTAGACAGAGTTCCTGGCTGATTTTAACAGAAATCTCTCTTGCTTTCAGAGTTAAAGAAGTGATTTTCTAATTGTTAGTAATTCCAGGGTTATACAGCTTCTTTCACTCGTGTTGTTGTTGAATTACGGCTGTGTATCAATGGGCAACACAAGCACAAAAGCTTTACACTTTGTAGTTTTGTTATCCTGAGGTCAGGTGCAAAGATAGCTGTAATTTCAATTAAATCACCTGGTTTTACCATTTTTTCAGCACATCTGGCAAACATATCTGAATTTTAGCACTAGAAGAAGTGGCCAAATATGAGGTAAGACATTGCCATGTATGTATGTGACTTTATTTTTATGTTTCGTTATTTTTATCCATAAGCCTCGTGGGAGCCACCTGTCCAGCGCGGTCCTCCTGAAGTGCTGCTGCAGGAGACGGGGTGTTAACTATTTGTGATGGGTTACAAAAGAGACCCAAACACAACGTTAATTTTTATTATGGTGGGAAGCAGCCAGATTTCTCTGTTTGGTGGCATCACCACCAGCACCGGACAGCCGTGTCTGATAGCCACCGAGGAACCAGGAGCACTCCGCGGTGAGACAGGTGGGATCCATCGGGGGCTTTGCACCCTCGCCAGTTGAAATGAAGTGTTTGAATGATGAGGCAATGCCGTGTTCTTTTTGGTACCCCCTATGCAGAGGGGCAGAAGCAATCTTTCATCATTCCTGCAGAAATAGCTGCAGCAGTCGCCTCCGTGCAGAGAAGCTGGCCGTGCTCGGGGCTCTGCGACGCGACTCAGGCAGGGTGGGAAGAAGCAGGGGTGAGCAGGAATACGTAAATATTTTCAGCTTTGTGGCCCATGACTATATGTAATTGATAAGGGGTTGAAGGCATTGTTTTCATTTTTAAGATTTTATTTTTTCATTTCGTTATAACATCCAAAAGGCACGGTGATGCTGAAGCCATCTATCCTGTCCCACACGAGCACTCACATTATTAGTATTATTTAATTTCGATAATAAAACTGGAATAATGAATTCCTTTACAGGGTGAGCGGTTCATGAGGTTCCAGCTTTCCCCTCTCTCCCTGGCTGGAACAATAACCTGCCCTGCAGCAGGTCCCTGGCCAGCAGGCACTCCTTTAACACAAACATCATTTTGCATGAAACCAAGGTTTCTGCAGGTGTTCTAACCTTTCTGCTAATGGGATGCAAAAAATAACAAAGTTCACAACTACTTGAGAAAAAATGAGTTATAACAGCATGTATATAAGGTTTTTGTTCGTTCTAACTTATTGATATATCCATTTGCAGAGGGCACCTAGGCGGTCCGGGGCTGGAGCACTTGCTGGGGGAGGCTGGCTTGGTCACACACCTTTGGGGCATCCGAACAGCGTCCTGCCCATGCTCGCAGGGAGGGTGGTTTGTTTTTTTTTTCCTCTGGAAGTTTTCGAGCCCAGACTGGATGAAGCTCAGGTCTGACCCTGCTGCTGACCTGGCTTTCAGCAGGAGCTGCACCAGGTGACCTTCCGAGGTCCCTTCCAACCTGGATTATCCCATGATGCCCAGTTATTGTTCAGAGTGTATAAATGACTGTGCTGATTGTATTTGAAATCGGCCATAGAAAGTTAATAGTTTTTTGACTGATGATTCTGGAAAGAGGTCTGGATGCATCAGGTACGTCTGCGCTTGCCCGCTGTGTCTGCACCATGCAGACGTGAGCTGCGGGAGCCCTGAGCTGTAAAGCAGCAACGGTGCAGGGCAGCTTTGCACAAACATCAGTTCTGGGTGTGCATAGTTTCGGTAAGTTAGAAATAAGATTTTTCCATTGTTCCCAGAAAATAAAAATGGAGAAAATTTGCATAGCTTATATTAATCACATTTTTTCTTGGGGCTTGCAAATAGGACTGGACTTTCCACGTTTATCCAGGCTGTAATTTTGATTGACCCTCGTTATTTGTGGGTGTAAAAGGAGCTGGTCTAAGGTTTTGGATTTACTGAGAGAGATAATTTACATGGTGATGTGCCGTGTCCTCATCCATCCGCTTGTTTTGTGCGATGGGGCCAGAGTGCGTAAAAAAACCCGATCTCGCGTGTGCTCCAGCCCCGTGTGTGCAGGACCCAAGGTGTCTGTTTACAAGTGGTTTAAATCCGGGGACAGGTACTGGTACGATGCCTACGTACACAAAACTGGACTGTGCTGTGCTAAGCCTTTTATGCCATTCCTCCGTAGTCATTCTGCTTTGACCACACCGAGAGGGATGTAGTCTTTGGCTCTTGCAGACGTGGGGTAACACCTCATTTACCCCCAGAGAGAGCCTCAGCTGCTTTGCTCTGCTCTGCACCCCATGAAGCAAGCACAGAATCGGCATTAAACGCAATCGATAATTTCTGCAAAAACAGTTTTTTCCTATTAAATAAGGGTATTGAAAAAAAAAAGTATTAAGGCGTGGATACAAAATTATAGAAATCAAAGTCTTCAAACTGGAGACCACGGCTGGAGTGACACTCTTGCCCTCCCACCCTTCCTGAAAGTTGCGTGAATTAAGGACAGTGTCGGCTGTGACTCTGCATTTCCCCGCTTTTGTCAGCTTGTGTCACAACCTTAGCACTATCTAAATGAACTTTTTTTTTTTTATTTAATATTCATATTCAGGTATTCAAGCTGTAATTTCTCTTAGTAAAAGTGACATTTTGTAAAGTTCATTATTTTTTTACAGAGAAAATCTCGGGCACTTAAAAAAATAGACATTAAATAACGGAATGGTGGTGTCTCCAGGCTAACACTCATCTCCACATTTGTCATTTTAATACCTGAACACCTGTGAAAAAGCAGTTTGATAATACCTGGGTTATTCAGCCTGACCCGGGCTGCCTGCTCACCTGGGAACCACATCCATCAGCAGGAGCTGCATCCCCGCAACCTCGCAGGGTCCTCGGCATCCCGCAGGCACCCCGTGGCTCCGATTCTTTTGACCCTTTTGCACGGCATTTCCAGTAAATACCGTAAAAACTCAGAAGGGATCAGTTGTGTCTCCAGTTGTTGGTGAGTGACGTTGCCCTTCCTCGGAAGAAGAGGATGCTGGCGAGGAAACCCCTCCTTTTGTACATTTGTCTCAGCCCCAGTTCAAACAGTGTCAGAAAAAGGCAGGTTTTGCCTATTTGCGTAGTATTTTTTTGAACAAATTGCAATATAAAATTTATTCCAGTTGGGCAGACCACAAGCGTACCCGCTGCCTGTTTTTCGCTTTGTTAGGAATCCTTGCTCCATACTTACCCTTGCGGGGTGTTTGAGAGCTCTCAATGCCAAGCAGGACCACCATGTGCAGATGCTGATTTTTCTTATTTTTTCCTTATTTTTCTGCCCCTTGTTTTTCTGCAGCTCGCAGTGTGCTGGGCTGGAGGATGGCTCTCCCGAGCCATTGCGATGGTGCGCCTTTGTCAAGCACATAATCCACCACCCGAATACCTGGTGAGCAGGATGCTGCCATACCAGGGGGCTGGCTGGGATGCTGCCAGGTGAGCAAAGATGGGTTCAGCAGATCCTTTGTTTTCCAAACAGAAATGGCCCGACTGGCACGTAAAGACTGATATTTCAAAGGCTTTTCCTTTACAGGAAGAAAGGAAAATCCACTCTGTAATACTTTTCTTAGGGTTCAGTCACACAGATCCTCAATGATTTAAATACTGGTTTGCTGTGTGTAGCTGGCAGATAGGGAAAACCATTAAATATGAGGAAATTTAAAACACTCCTGATATTATCAAAACCTAGAGTATATTTAGCCTACAGTTAAGTGGAGTAAACTTTGTTGATGTTACCAGAGCTGATCATACAGTTCAAAACTGAATTTGGGTGGAAATGCTACTTTAAGACTGATTTGCCTCTTTTAGGCAGTCCTGCCTTTTAAGTATTTTTAGAACTAATTTATCTTTTAAAAATAATTTGTGAAATTCAAGAATTAAAATCTGTGAGCTGTTCCTGTCTCTCAACAGGGGTTTAAGATCAGATGATGGGTGTCTCTGCCCATGGCAGGGGGGTTGGAACTTGATGACCTTTCAGGTCCTTTCCAACCCAAACCATTCTGTAGTTCTGTTCTATGTTGCTGCACTGTGTGGACACACAGAAAAGCACAACTAGCCTGTCCACCCATCTCCTGGTCCGTGGGGCTTCGCACGCAGGCTGGGAGCAGGGCTGGGAGCACACAAGCATGCTGAGCACGGCCAGAACAAAACCCACACTGAAGGCTTGGTGCATCGCCAGGAGCGTTCTTGGGGTTTCCAGCTGGCTCCCAGTACAGATGAGGATGACATGGACCTGCTTGCAAAGGCCAGTGTGACCTGAGGAGAGCAACAGTGGACACAATGGACACGAGGGGGTAAATCCACAGGTACATTTGCACCAATGAAATGCGTTATTTGTCAGGAGCAATGTCTATGAAGAGATAAGAAGAATAATCTGTGTTCTGGCTAAACACTGTCTCAGATATTTAAGGTTTAACTCTTGTGGATAAGTTTCTGAGAGCATCTCTCGGGTTTCTTGTGCGTTTGTGGTACTGGACCTGGTGCTGAGGTTTCCATAAGGTGGCATTTTGCCCTCTGTGGTGGCACTTAAGGAGAACTCTGGGTCGGCACTGGCAGTAACGTACATCTTTACTCAAATTACTGAGAATACAGGATTTTATAGGTAAGAAAGAGTGTGGGATCTGTTTGTCAGCCTCCCTGCCCAGCCACCATCACCAGCTGATTTTTGTAGTATCTGAGCTGAACATTTTCAGCCTCTTAAAGGGGCAGTTCCCCTTTCAACTGCAGTGATGCTCCATCAGGTGCTTCGTGTCACGTACCTTGTATGACAAACATTTGATGTGACACTTATGCACGCAGGTTGCTCCAGAGATATTTTTATAGGTCAGACTAAATATCACACATCTAAGCCTTCAGTCAGGTACTGGAGCTGTCGGTGATTGCGGCTAATGGGCTTGGAAGTTGCTATGGTTCCTGGCACACAGCGTCCCCTGACTTCTGCTCCCACCGGCGGTGGGGTGAAGGGGCAGATGGCGGCAGGGCCACCAGGTGGGCTGGTGCCAGCCTTAGCTCTGGGTTTCTCTGGACAATCAGTTCGTGCAACTGGTAGTCATTCCTATTTCCTCCTCCTTGTTGGAAACCCACCCTGTACCCAGCCATCCCACTGGTCCAGCTGTGCCCAGCTCCTCCAGCCATTCATAAACCACCTCATGTGCCCTGTCCCCACCCAGGTGTTTTGGGGAATGTTTGAAAAAGGAGTACATGGTAGGAAAGGCAAGGAGAACACGAACAGGCAGCACCTTGGAAACATCTACATGCTCCATAAGGATTAGACAATGAGGGGGGATGTACAATGCTAATTCTTACCTAAATCTCTTGGCTTTGCGTGTGTGTCCTGGAGATCTTGGGAGACTGAGTGATGCTTCTGGTGTGTTTAGAATACAGCGAGGCCATTGAATCACCGAATCATTTACTCTGAAAAAGACTTTTAATATCATTGAACCCAACGGTTAACCCAACACTGCCCAGTCCCCCGCTAAGCCATGTCCCTAAGTGCCACCTTGGCACGTCTTTGGAGTGCCTCCAGGTGTGGTGACTCCAGCACTTCCCTGGGCAGCCTGTTCCAACGCTTGACAACCCTTTTGGAGAAAACCCTGCCAGTTCATACACCAACTGACATCACAGGAGCTGGGTAAAACGAGAGGTCTGTCTAGCCAATGTCCTGCCTCCAACACTGCCCAGAAGCAGATTCCCATGGAAGTCCAAACGCGATGTCTGTGCAATCTCTGCTGTGAATGTAATGAAAATGGGATGTCTTGTGGTGTTTAGCCGCTTCTTTTTCCAGTCCTCATCCTGGAGCTACATCCTGAAATAAAGAAATGTAAAATCACTTGATAAGGAGGATGAAGGGAATTTTAATTGTATAAAAAGTGGGGATAGTTTTTAGCATCCTATCATCCCATGAAAAATAGCTAAGGAGGGTGACTGTTGGTATTTAGAAATGTAGTTGCATAAAACATATGTGATGATTTTAAATTTTATTTTAATCATCTCAAAGATATATTTACAATATATATTTTCCTGATATTTCCCTGTTGTCTTCTGGGAGACTCTCAGAGAAGGAGAAAGGAACGCTGCAATGTTGAGAGCGAGGGAGCAATCCTCTCTGCTTTGTGTTCCCTCCCAGCCGTGCAGCTCGCTGAGGAGGGAATTCAGCCCAGAAATCCCTGATTAGCTCCATTCGCCGTTATGCTTTCCCGTCACCTTTAAACACCGGCTGCTTAAGCCACGTTACAGAGTGAAGTGCAGATTCGGAACCAGATATCTAGCCAGTTCTATTCTTTTATGTATTCCAGATAGTGCCAAACATTTTATATTTGCTTACATAGATTATTTTCATGCTAGGTGTGCCGTGGGGGTTTTTTACGTACAGGTGACATCACAGGGACCCTATCGCAGTGTGCGTCTGGGAACAGCTCTGTCTAAACACCTTAAATGCTTCTAATAGAAATACAGAAAAAACTCCACGTAGCAATTATTAAACTAGCACAAATGTTTCACTGATTTTAGTGGCATTTTAGTGGCAGGATTTTCTCCATTAAGACAAACAATGGAACTAATTGGAATGCCAAAAATAATCTATTAAGTGACAGGAGTGCCAGGAACTCCCCCTTGCTGGAGGTGACCGGAGGAAGCTGTCTGGAGACGGGGCAGGGGGATCACACCGATGAGTTCGGGTTAATTTTGCTGTACATCTGAATTTAGGAAACAAATGCAATAGACTGGATTTTGGAAGCATGAAACTTGCAAGAAGATGAGAATCCACAGGCAGAGAACCTAAAGAAAGGAGGCTGAAGAGGTACGGAGGGAGTAACTTTTTAAACTGAAGCAGTGAACTATATTAGTGTCGTTATTTACGGTGCTAGGCACTCACTAGCGTTGGAAAGTCTTCCTGTCCAAAGCTGCCACCAGGAAAAGAGGCCAGAACATGGCTGCACAGGAGAGGGGGCAGAAAGTTGGAAGGAGGAACAGACAGCAGATCCTGCCGATGCCCTGGAAAGACCGTCGTCCGTGGTGCTTTGCAGGTGATGTGGTGTCGTGGGTTAAGCAGAGAAGAGTTAATTTTTTTCTTCTTTCTTCCTTCTCTTCATAAATAGTTAGCAGGAAGCTGTGTTTTGGATTCCCACTCAGGAGAAAACTGATAAGAAAAGAACATTTATAGTTATTGCTAGGATACTCTCAAGGACAAACACATTCAGCCTCTCTCCTCTCCACAGACAGAGGGGGGGGGGGGGGGAAGACAGTCCGGCTTCTAGCTTGGGGTTTGCTTTTAGGTCAAGATTGAGAAGCAGACTGACCAATTATTCCATCCCATGCACGTCATATCCAGTATATAGATGAGGACCCTTCCAGGAGATAACTCTCTTTCACTTCCCTTGGGATCATCTCGCTTCGGGTNTTAGCTGGCAACAGGCTGAGCCTTTTGGGGGGGGCAGTATCATTGTGTATCACCCATTCCCTCCCTCCTCTGGGGATTTTGGCCGGGAGTGGGCTGGGCCTTTGGTCATCAGGTGGGGAGGGTCAATATCACTGTGTACTACATTGCATATTTGTATATAGTATTATTTCCAATATCATTGTAGTTTAGTTATTAAATTGTCCTTATCTCAACCCACGAGTCCTCTTTGCTATGTACCTCTTTAATTCTCTTCCCTATGATTGGGTGGGGGCGGGGACTGTGTGAGCGGGTATGTGTGGTTTGGCCCCAGCCAAGGGCCAACCGGCCACATGTGGGTGCTGTACGTTTCAGCGTGTGCGCTGGAACCATCCGTTTGCATGGTGCAGGTGCAGCCACCGTGACCTGCTTTTGAAGTCTGACCAACTTCATCCCCACATACACCCTGTGATGCCTTTCTGGTGCTTGTTAATAGCTAGTTTCTTTTGTATTGTCCATCTGAATCCAGCAGTCCTCAGCTAGTTGGTGCTCTACCTTTATTCCCCGCCGGCATCACCGAACAGCCTTTGATATTCCCATGGCACAGCTGGTGCGGTTGATGCTGAGTGTGTCAAGCTGCTCGTGTTGAAATTTTCAAGTTTAGGTGACTGGCAGATTTTTCCTTAATTTCTTTAATTTCCTAAAAATCCTTTCTTTTTTTTTAAATTTTATTTTAGTGCCTCCATGGGATGTACTGCAATGTCTTTATTGGCACACCTAAGTGATGCTGAATGTACATTGAGCTGAATTTCTGTTTTGACAAACCCTCTCTTTTCACCAGGCACTGTCAGTTCACCACCTTCCCTCCAGCGAGAGCTGAGGACCTGTCCTGGGGAGGGAGGCAGGGACTGTGACTCAGGACCCGTCGCCCTGATACTCTTCCTCCTTGGGAGCCGTTTGCTTGCACCATGCTTCCCAAATTAACAGCGTCCAGACCTACTGTCACCTGGAACCGACATTAGATTTACCCGCAATGGTTTGACCAAAGCTCGGGAGGGGAGGCGGCTGTCTCCAGACTCGCTGTCTGTGCCTTTCACCCAGCCCTGACATCCCTTGTTGGAAATGAGAGGGATTGCTCCAGAACAAGCGTCTCTGACAGCTTGGCAGATTGATGGAGAGGTTTCTTGATTTCTTCTCTTTTTCTTTTTTAAATGATGCCTTCCTGCCACTTGCCAGTCTCTCAGGTATCATCGGTGTCGGGATGGCAGATGCCTAGACAGCAAGTTCCTGAGCACCGCAGGGAACAGGTTGGTTAATTCATCGGGGTCTGTCGCCTGGCTCTTTATCCTCTTAAAAAATCCCCAAGGTTTTCTAGTGACACGTGGAACACATACAATATGGATTTTATTTTATAGGTGACTCCACCACATCACCAAACACGCTGCGGATGCTGAACGGAGCCCTGGGCCACCCGTGTTGCGTGGGATCCCACCCTGCAGCAGGGAATGGGGCAGAATCCTCACTTTCTGGAGTAAATGCTGTGTGCCTACTCCTCAGCTGCACACATAGCCTTTAGCAGGTCTGTGTTTTAGGAAATCCCACGTGTTGCCCTCGTGGTACTGTGAAAATGGAAAATAACCTTTTTTTTTTTTTTGTGTGTGACATCCCTTAAATAGCGGTTGGGATGGTCGGCTCAAGGAGGAACATTTCCCAGAAAGAGCAGTTGATACTACATCTTACCAGCCATAAACTGGCACTGTACACAACATCACTTGAGCAAACACGTTGACAAAGACACTTTGAAGAATTTTACCAAATTACTAATTTTTAAAAGATTCTTTTTCTTCAATTTAAAAAAAAAAAAAAAAAGCTTTCCCAAAGGACCCCCTTTAAATCCCAACATTTCTGTTGGGAAAGGAAGCAGCTTGCCAGAAAGGCTCTTCCTCGCGTACCTGCCTTCTTATCTTCACCGCTGATCCTGCGAAACATGAGCTCAGCTTCTGGTACGAGCTCAGTGCCGTTCACCGGGGATAAATATTAGGCACAGAGGTGAAATTCGGGGGATTTAGCCCCTTGCTGTTCTCACGGCTTACCTGATTAGGCGACTGGTGTTCAAATGAATTACAGCCACAAACTGTTTGTACTCAGAAAAAGAGGCACTAAAGGGGGTTATTCGCGTTATTCTCGCAGCCAGTCCTCTTCCCCAGATGTGCCATTTTTCTAAAAGATCTTGATTTTTTTTTTTTTGCAAAATGTCTGAATTCCATTCCAGAGTCCTGGTGGGAAAATGTGGGTGTCTGGCAGTGCTGCGGTGGGAGCTTTGGGGGAATGGTGTTGGGGGAGGCAGGAGCTCGGTGGGGATGCTGAGAGCTCGGACAGCCTGGCGTGCGCCGAAAGCCTTGGGAAGAGTCACTGCAGCCGTGTGCTTACGGGAGGGGGCAAAGCAGAAGAAGACATCGTGGTGAGAAACGTCGTTACCTTTAGATGCATTTTCCAAAAGAGAGGTGGTCGGAAATAATTTAAAAATGTTGATGTTGAGTCCATGATGACATAGCTCCATTTGAGCTTGTATAACTTTTTGTTAATATTGGAACTGGCCGTTTCCAAGTGAAAAACGGTGCAAACGGGAAATGCAGAACGTGAACTCCTGCGGCAGCCGTGGGTGCAGGAGCAGCACCCGTGCCCGACAGCATCGTCTGTGTCGGTGACAGCGTGCTCCTCTCTCTGGGCGTGTCTGGGGTTTAAATCCTTGCTTTCCACACCCACGCACAAACCAACCCCTTTTTTCCCGTAAAGTCACTTTCAGGTGTCTGCCTGATAGGATTTTAGAAGCAATTATTATTCTCCTTCCTGGGTTTCTCCAGATGTTTAGCTACAGGGTAGTGTTACCGAGCTGATGAGTGCAGCTGGGTCGGAGGCACTGTGCTCAGGAACGAGAGCATCTGTGGCTTGTCTGGGGAGGTAGGGTTTCAGTTAATTACATGTGCACCTCACTTGCAAGGATCTTTTGCATTTCAGTTAGACTGACTTCAGAGCAGACCCAAGATTTATTCTTCCCTTTTAAATTAACTGCTGGATCCTTAGCGGGTGTAAATTGTTGAGCCTCTCTTGACACCAGCAGAGCTCAGCTTACACCAAAAGGGACAGAGTTCAGGATGGAGATACAGGCTTTGGAAGAGCCCAAGTGCGACTTGGCTGCTACAGTGGCTCAATGGATGTAAAACATTTATTTACCTGAAAAGTTAAAAAGAGTAAAAAAAAAAAAGCTGAAGAATGTTATTTATTATTTATATTTTGTGCTGTTATTTTTTTCCCTAGGATTATAAAAAAATATATTTTTGTGAATTTAAGAGATTAACATGCTTTTACTGTTTTAATTAAAAAAAAAAGTTGTATTGAATTCTACTTGGGGATTTTAAAAAAATATTTATTTTTTTGTTTAGTAGAGCAAAAGAGAAAGTCAGTAATTTTTCTCTGGTAAAATGATGTTGGCACAATTATTTATCAGGATCATAGCAGCAGTCTACACCACTCACGATTGTATCTGTGGTGTTCAGATGAATTCCTGCCCTAAGACTCTATCGTTATTTAAATATTTGGAAAATTAACTTTTATGAAAAGGCACTGTAATACTGAACGGTGTCAAAGCCTTTCCTACAACATCTCCAATCAATTGAAGAACCTGACAGATAAATGCCAGGTATTAAATAAGATGATTTGGAAAGTAGAGAACAAGGCTAATGTTGTTTTTCTCATACACACTAAGCGCTTTGTATATACGTCACCTTGTGACACCAGATGGCTGGCCCCGGCCTCGGAACAAATTGTTGGTCCTGGATGGAGCAGGGGCTGAGCACCTGCGTGGGAAAACACGTAAAATCACTCTCTGCCCATGCCCATGCCATCCATGGACAGCACTCTCCTCCACAGGATGTGCTGGGCGTGTGGCACTTGAGGGACCAGCCTCAGCATCCTTGGCATCCCAAAGTCACCCAGGCAACTAACTTGTCCTTTGAGCCATGGGAAAACTTGCTTGTCAGTCTATAAATGGGTGCACTGTTTCTCAAAATCTTTGCATGGTGGTTGCCTTTTTTTTCTTTTTTCTTCTTTTTTCTTTTTTCTTCTTTTTTCTTTTTTCTTTTTTTTTTTTTTTTTTTTTTCCTTTTTTTTTTCTCTTGCATCGCGCATCACCAGCCCCTGGGCTGATCTGTCAGATGAACACGAGCATCTTCTTCCTCCCCCTGCCCTGCTGAGGCCGCAGCAGGAATGTGAAAACACGTTTCCCCTCAAAAGGCTAACCAGCCCTTTTCAGATTCTTTTAAATAGGTATCAATACCTGGCTTTTACAAACAGGAGAAATTAAACTTTGTAGCATTTTGCTATTTGAATGACCTACTCAGTGGAATTACAGCAGCAAACTAATCCTTTAGGAGAGATGGCTCTATCAATCTTTGGATTTTTCTAATGTGGAAGCTACTCAATTGCATCTCAGAAATCAGGGAGGTAATTACTCATGCAGACAGCACAAAATGAAAAAAAAAAATGCAAGTTCTGCTGAGTATCCCTTTTAGAACAAGCAGTGGAACAAGGAAAACAGCCTCTATAATCAGTCAAATTCTTCCACTAATTTTTCAGGTGTTGAAGGCTATAGTGAGGATACATGCTATGAAAGTTAACAAAGCAAAGTGGCTTTAATAGAGGCTTCTGCAAGAGAAAAATGCCTCTGATTAGGCCAACATACTATTTTATACGTAGTTCCCTATGTTACAACTTCATTGTTTAAAATAAACGTGTTCTGAGATAAATCCATCCATCCTTCTGAGGCGTTTTGCTGCCGTGACAACATCCAGCTGTCCAGCCGTCGGTGCACCGGGGCCAGTGCTGGTTCTGTCTGCAGAGTGTCACCAGCCCGCAGAGGAGGTTAGAGGGGCACTCACACCCTGTTCTCACTGGTAAATGGTGATCTGTTCAATTTTAAATCCAAGGGCTATTAGGTTGATACAAAGAAAGCATATATAGAAACATAAAGCTGTAAATAATAGTTGAAACAACCGAAAACAATTAGTGTTTTCATATATCTTGGATTGCTGTGACTCCTGTCTAGGTTATTAGGCTCAACTATTATTCCTGGGGTGGGACAGACCCTCCTGCAGGAGGTGTTGTCAGAAGGCAGTGGATAGCTCTGTTTATTGAGGAAGAAGCTTCTAATCCAGGCGAACCCTTTCCACACAGTGTCTAATGTGAGCACCAATGAACTTGGTATTTGGGTGGGTATGGACCAAGTTCTCCATCACAGCTCTGAGAAAGCAGTTGCAATCTTGTCGTCTCTTTTGCTCTAACATAGCCATGCTTATGTCTAGTTACACCAGTTTGAGGCCAGGATCAACCCAACTGTTGTTCTGTTATAGTGGGGTCTACCTGTGCATGGTGCTCTGCAGGGCTTGTCAGTGAAGATGCTACTGGTCGGTAACTGGAGCTGCTGGCGCTCAGTGTTCCAGACAGTAGGACTTTGGTTTTCCTATCCTGTGCATGATTTTTTTTTTAATATGTATTCTGCACTGTGCTAAAAAAGTTTTTCTTAGGTTTGAATGGAATTTCCCAGGTTTCAATCTGTCTCTATCGCTTCTCATTCTCTCTTGCCCTTTGCAGTCTGGCTCCATCTTCTATGTTGCCCTGCATCAAGCAGGGGCTCAGTCCCAGCTCTCTCAGCCTTTCCTCCACTGGACTTTGTGCCGCTGATCACAACCGTCTCCATCCAGCTGTTCAGACGGTTCCCAGTACACATCGCCGTCACGTACGTACTCCTTACTCTGTCACTTGTCAATGGGAACATTGTAGGAACCAAGGTAAACACTATCCATTCCTCATTCCCTGTTCTCCGAGCAGGTCATCTCATTGTAGACATCTGTCAGGTTGGTCAGATGTGATTTCTTCTACACAAATCCATGGTGACTATTCCTTTACATCTGGGAATGGTTTCCAGGATTATTTGCTCCATCACCTTCCCAGAGGTCAAGGTGAGGCCAACCAGCCTGAGGTTCTCCAGACTCTCCTTCTCGAAGACAGGAGGGACATTTGCTTTCTTCCAGTTTCAGAAGCACACCCCAATCACTGAGATCTTTCAAAGATTATCAAGAGTGGCCTTGTGAAGACTTTGTCCAGCTCCTTCGCCACTCGTGAGTGCATCCTATCAGGGTCCATGGACTCGTGTTGGATCGGTTTGTCCAAATGTTCCCTAACCCGGTGCTCCTCCACCAAGGGTAAGTCTTCTGCTGAACTTTCCCACCTGTCTTGGGGACTTTGGGTTGCTGAAGGCAAGTCTTACAAGACTGAGCTGAAGAGGGCATGGACTGATTCAGCCTGCCCCGTGTCCTGTGTCACCAGGCACCCTTCCCCACTCAGCCGCAACGTTTTCCCTGGTCTTCCTTTTGGTGTTGGTACAAATGCATAAGGGTGACAACCATGGGGTTGTTCAAAAACAGCTCTGAGTCTTTCCTGTAAAGTGAAAATATGCTTTTAATGTAAGCCACGAACCTCTAAACACCGGTAAAAGATTAAGGAAATCCTTTGGAGAGCATTACAGTGTGAAACCAGGGCGGTGGCCATGTAGGTGGGTTGACGCCGATGTGGGCTCATTGACATACGCCAGCGCCTTTTCCAAAAATTCATGACTGAGAGGTCTTTATGTTTAAATTTTGAGACTCCTGGGGAAACAGGGAGGCAGCAGGGCTGCTATCAAATGCACCGGCAGTTAGATTAAAAAAAATCAAAGGGGTGTTTTTGGGTGAATGCGAGGGCCCAGAGGGTCTCTTGGACACTCTACACCAGATGCTGGAGCAGGGATGGAAGGATGCTCCGTGCCTAACCTGAGAATTTGTACCGCGCTTCGCCTGTGCTTCAGGCAGCCCAGCTTCTTCACTTGCACACTGCTCCTAATTTGAAATAATGATATTTGGAGAATACTGATTGAGCATAAATAAAGAACATTAAGTCCTGTAGTTCCTAAAGCTTTCTTGATTTCAGCAGAGTTATGGTAATTTACGCCCCTCTGGTGAAGGATAGCAGAGGGATTCCTGCAATTGCTTTCTGTCTAAGTCACTCCATCTTACGTGTCGGAGCACTGACACGCGATCCTACATCATCAGGTATTTTGGAATTTGCCCTGTCACATCACAATTTGCCCGTCCTTTTTCTTTTTGAAGCAAAACCTGGCCGAAGCCGGTAACGCTGCCGTGTGCGGTGCGTTATCCATTCCCGTCACCCCGCCCGGGGAATGGTTCAGGGCTTCGTTATTCACAATCTGCAAAGCACCTCGAGATCTGCAGATGAAAGACTCCATGGAATAGAAAAGTATTTTTTTTTTTTTAATGATAGGTTTCACGGACAGAAGTGGGGGCATGCGTGGCTCGATAACGTTGGAAGCCTGGTGGGCTCGCCAGGCTTTAATAGGATCTGTTAAAGGCGGCGTTAGGGGGGTGTCTGGGTCTGAACAGCCTCGGTTCTGGCCACACGTCCTTCACATGCCCTCCCTGCTACAGGCAAAACTCCTCGTGCAGTCACCACCGGGATGTGGGGAAGGCAAAGATAGTTTTTGCTGGTGGTTCTCCTTCTCCTTATTTTTATCCATTCATAGCATCCTTCTAAACATTGAGGCTGAGAGGATGTCTGCTGACACTTCATACAAGTGAAGGGGTTTGATTTTTAGAATGTTTTATTGAAATAACCCTTTTTTTCAAGATCTGTCAAACGTTTGTGAATTTAGATGGAGATGTTTCTCCTTCAGCATTTACGGATGATATATCTGTGCATAACTGATAACTCAGGTCTGTATGTTAGCAAAATAATTGTATTGTTTTATCTAATTATGTGTTTATCTAAAATTTTTAAAAAAGATTAGCAAAGAAGACAGATCACCTCTCTCAATATGTGTATCCATGTATCTTTGCAGACACAACAATTCATAAATACGTGTGTGTGTGTGCACCGTAATGTATCTGTTTGGGATACTGATAAAAGCTTATTGTTTGTACTAGCTTTACTAACACAAAATCACAGACTCTCCCCAAAAAACAATTCATTAATTCCTAGAAAAAAAAAAAAAAGAAAACATATATTATCTTTCAAGGGAATAATTTTCTAAAAGTCAGAATCTGCAAAATAACTTGCTTTTGACATCATGAGTATAATGGAAATATTCATAACGATGAGAAACTCCTGTTTTGGGGTGGAAATCTTTGTTGCTCTTTTTGCAGTGGTGGGAGATCCATGTCTTCGTTATAGTGATCTACAGTATAGTTAATGGACCAGTCATGTCTGAAAGTGTTGCTCACCTTAAAAAAAATGCATATTTGACACTTCACAATTATTTTAGATTGCAAAATAAAGCAAATACGTTTGATGCAGTGTGTTCTGTAAAAACACCTTTTAGGGCAAGAAGCCCCTGAACCACATTGCATGCGTGTAACCCACTGCACAGACCATGCTGTGCTTGGGCAAGCATTCAAAACTCCTTATCAGATTTAATGTGCTGGGTAGAGCTCAATTAATCTGTAACCATGTGTTTAATTCTAATTTCAGTATGATACGCCAGAAAATGGTGCAAAATAAATAAAGCACTTCCAGATAAGTTCAGACTGGTGTGTTGCTTCAATATAATTTTTTTTACATTCACAGGCGCTTACTACATCTTCATACTGGAATAAACTTTGCTCTGTGTTTTTTAAGCTCACAAAAATGAAGGTATTTATTTATATTTAACCTTACCAAGGGGGAAAATTACACTGGGGTAAACCTGCTCCCATCCCTTCCATTATCCCTTTTTCACAGATTTGGTTATCAGCACCCAGGTGTTTGTTGTTGGCCAGGAACCCCCAGCCTTTAACTGGACCTTGCACCAGCCTGTCAGAGGTACTGGTTTTGAAAATTAATAAGAGGGCTCTGAGATACAAATATCTCCCCCAATGGCACACATAGGAGGGTAGCCAGCAACACCGAGAGCCTGGAACACATCTGTAAGGGACGAGGGGTCCCAGTAAGCCCTGGCCACAGCCCCTCTGCCCTCCTAAGAAGTGAGATACCTTCCTAAGTGAGAGCCCATGGCTAAAGCACCATCATCACAGGTGTCTCAGTGCATGCAGAATGGCATCACCCAGCTATTTGAGGTGGGCAATCAATGAGATTCATCTCATCTGGCCTTAAATGTCCCTAACAGGAGCTGCTTCCTCTAAGCTACTCAGCAAGTCTTCTTCCATAGATAAGGGAGATCATGCTATGCTCCTAAAATATATTGAGATAAATAGAAAGCAGTTTTTGGTTTTGGGGTTGTTTTTGTTGTTGTTGTTTTGTTTCATTTTGTTTTGGTTTTAATAGGATCAACAATATAGCTTACTGTTTACACCTGCTAGCCAGCTAAAGCTTGGTGGGATGGAGCCCACTATGACAGCCTAGTAGCTGAGGCCCCACCAGCGTATCTTTGGGGCTGAGTTGTTGAATGCAGATCCATCCAGGGACCTCTGCTGAGTCCTGCCCTGCACCGGCTTCTCTTGTAGCCTGGAAGTTTGGCGAGGCTCGTGTCTGCCAAGACTTGGAAGCCTTATGAGGCAACTAGCCACTGTTCTTCTGGGCCAGGTATGTTTCACCTCTTGTTTTATGACAATGTTCACACCATTCTAATGTACAACTTTTGGTGAGCAGCTGCAGCATTTTTTATGTGATGTACTGTATTGATGAATATTTCCTGTTGTGCTGGTTTTGGCTGGGACAGAGTTAATTTTCTCCATAGTAGCTAGAAGGGGGCTATGGTTTGGAATTGTGCTGGAAACAGTGCTGATAACGCAGGGATGTTTTAGTTATTGCTGAGCCATGCCTGCACACTGTCAAGGGCTTTTCTGCTCCTCACCCCACCAGTGACCAGGCTGGGGGGGCACAAGCAGCTGGGAGGGGACACAGCTAGGACAGCCGACCCCAAAGAACAAAAGGATATCTCATACTGTATGGTCAGCTTACAAAACTGGGGGAAGAAGAAAAAAGGGGAGACGTTCAGAGTGATGATGTTTGTATTCCCAACCCACCTTTGTATGTGATGGAGCCCTACTTTCCTGGGGGTGGCTGAACAACCACCTGCTGATGGGAAGGAGTGAATGAATTCTTTGGTTTGCTTTGCTAGCATGTACAGCTTTTGCTTTATCTGTTAAACTCTCTCGATCTCAACCTTTGAGTTTTCCCCCCACCCCCCTTGGGGGGGGGGGAGGAAGGAGTGAACGAGTGGCTGGGTGGTGCTGTGATGGCTGGAGTTAAACCATAACACTTGGTTAATTTGCAGAAAAGATCCAACCGACCTTCTGTCAGTCTCAGATTGTTTTAGAAACTGTAGATTTCAAAAGTTCCTATCAATTTATATTTATTTTTCGTACCTTTTCCTGCTTATGTGACACACCATGAGACTCTTCATGCTGATCCAATAACATCTTTCTAGTTACTTCTCCCCTAAAGAAAAGTTTTTATTTATGACTATGCCTCCCTCCCCCACCTGCCCTTTAGCTGATGTCAATCCATTTTATGTTACATTTATGTCTATTCCGCTTCCTTTCTTTCTTTAGACCTCAATCTCTGTACAAAGACCTTAATCTCTGATGTGGAACTTTGTCAAATGCTCTCTGGGAGTCGGAATGCGGGCTGCCCGCCGCGGGAAGGCAGGAGCCCTCTCCAACAGCAGAGCTACAACCTTGTGGGTTTGCTTTTGCAAAAGTTTCAAGGCACAGCTAGACTAGTGAGCCTTCTCCATCCACCTCCCAACGCACGCGTTCTCCGTGAGTTATTTCCTGCCTGTGCAAATCACCGCTCACTCAATGCCATTTGTTCTGTACTGGGAATATGACGTTTACTAACAAAACAGCTCAGCTAAAATTTATTTTTAGGAGGAATATTTTGGTCCTTATGTTTGACCATTTATAGGAGAGATGGCTGTGATCTTGCCCTGAATATGCAATGGAATCACAACAAAGACTTGTGCCCATTCACAAGCTCAGATGTGTTCATAGATACTCAAATCTATTAAAAATGTAAATAACTTTTAATTTTACAGGATCCACATTGCTTTGTGTAACTATTTTGTCTCATAATTGTTATATTTATTGGCCCACTTTTTTCTTCCTTTATAGTTTTCTAAGGAAACACAAATATATTCATTTTGTATGGAACGGAACTGTTGGATGTGAGGTCCCCAAGTGCATCAGCTGATGAACACTTGCAGGCGGGTTTGGTTCATGATTTACAGTGCTGTAAACCCTGCACCAAGTGTTATTTTTCTCGAGGTGTGTTTGTAGGAAAAAGTTAAATTGAGGGCAGGGAAAGCTGCGATTTTGATATGTTTGGGTTTTTTTTATATCAGATTTAATTTGTTTAGGAAGTCAATGTTATCACATTTGTGTAGAGAAAACCTTGATGTCTATGATGTACTGATAGTCTTGCCACTGTCAAACATTCAGGAAATCTCTTAATCTTTATGAGCATCAGTATTTATAACTAAGTGACGCCTATCAGGGTGAGGGAGAGCTTTCACAGCCTCTGCATGGGAGACTTCTTGGAAGCACCGTGATTTTTGGTGCCCGCAGTTTCTTACTAACAATTCCTTCCTTCTGACTCATCCGTGATTAAAAAAAAAATTCTCCTAAACAATAAGCAAAACAATATCACAAAAAAAATGCAATAAACAGCCTCTTTTACTGGCCTCCACTCCATCACACCCTGCAATCCTTCCCACGTGCCTGGCCAAACAAAGGAAAGAACTTGTCCCAGAGCAGGAAAACAAAAACTAAGCACCAGCCGAAAGTGAGGCGATGTGGCGCATTTCTCGTTACTCATCAGCTAATTGTTCTTCACATTTTCCAAGCGGTTTCTCCTCCACACCTACATGAGCTTGCTCATTCTGGGGCCAAATGCCCCTCTCTTGAGATCACCAGGGTATTGACTCAGCCCACGCAAATATGTTGCATGTCGCAAGTGGAATTTCCCCTCTGACCTTCCGCTCCCCCTCTCTCATGCCCAACAAGTCTTGTTTTCTCCTCTTCTCCCTCTTGCTGGCGAAAGCGGCTCCTCGCCCGCTGCAGCTCCTTGGGGCCGTGCCAGTGGTGGGTTTCCTCCACGCGTCCTCCTTTTGTGAAACCAAAGAAAATGCAAAATGGACAGTTTTTCCCTTGGCGGATGGAAAACCCCACCTCTTTCCAAACCCACTCCCACCTCTGCTCCAGGAGTTATTTCTGAGTGGGGTGAGCCGTGGAGGGGCCATGGGGCTGGCACGAGGGGGTCAATTCATGGCACTTGCACCTTCTGAGCACTAAGCCAATGTGCTCTTCTTCTTTCTCTAGTTTTGAAAGTCATGGCCAAGGCAGCCACGAAGAGCCTCGTTTTACATTGCTTCTTAACAAAGAAACACATTAATTTCAACTACAGTCAAAAAAATTTGGAAAAAAAAAAAGCCAACATCAAAGACAATGCTTTTCTCCATACCTCCCCCAGCGGGTTTTCAAGTCAGCTACTGTGGCAGGATTTAGGAAAGGGCTCCGATAATTTTATGACCTCTAATAAATTTTGTAGCTACACAAAGTAAAGTTATAATAAAGGAAATTAATTCTTATGAATCAAAATATGAACAGATTGACGGTGCAAATCGAGCAGTGTGCCATGTACCCAGCAGAGCACAGGAGGTGTTGGTGTTTGTAGGGTGTTCGCTCACCAGTCCGCGTGGGAAGAGGAATTCTGAGCTAATGGGATGTGTGTGGAGCTCCCCACGCTCGAGGAGCTGCTGGTCTCATTGAATTGCTGATTGCTCCCAGGGAGGGACGTGCAGGGGATGCAGCATCTCCTGGCTTGGGTCCTAGTTCTGTGCTTTTGTCTTCCTCACTTTCTGCGTCCCTCCTCTCCCTGGCCTCTACAGATATTCAAATATTACTTGAGCAGCATGCCACAGTTCTGCTGTAGAGTCAGGTGGCAATTTCTGGAGGATTTCACATACCTGTGGAAAAGAAAAACCTCTTACAAGGCTCCTCTCTGGTCGTAAGGAGGAAGTTCTTTCCGTGTGATGCTGCTTTATCAGGATCGTGCAGGCATCTAAAGAAGAGGCTTGGGAGGAAGAGGAGATAAAGCTAGAAAAGGGCTCTAGGTAATGATAACAAAACCCACTGCTGGATACTACTGAGGAGCTGGGGCTGACTGTTCTCAGTGCGGAAGCTGGTGCTGGGGAGAAGGGACAGTTCCCCTCCTACCCCAGCACTGACTCTTGGCTGTCCCCCTTCCAGTACCGCCCTGGGGTGGATGCTGCTGTCCAGGGATTTCCCAACACCGGTAGAGATGCTGGGGCTGGAAGGGGCTGCGTTGCTCAGCTGCTTTTTGCTGGACAGGTGGAGTTAAACGCCTTTATTACCCACCTGTGCTTTTTTGTGGTATTAGTGAGAGTGTGAAATTTGGTTTCAAAGCACGATAAAAATGCGGTATTTCATCAAGTCAGCAATTTTGTCTTTTCATTATTAGCCAGTGAGCAGTCTTTTGTTGATGATCTTTTTTTTTCTACTTTATTATTATAGCAAATTTAACCCCAATTCTTACATTCCACTACTTGTTGGAATTGTGTATTAAAATATATTTTCAGAAAGCAGCAACAGGTGAAAAAAACCCCACAATTTGCCATGCTATATATTCACGTGCCAGTATTGCTCCATTCATATTTAATTCAAATAGAGTCTAAGCCTGTTTCTTCCTCCTGTTATATTGTTTTATTAGAGAGGATGCTAGCCTGCATTAGCCACTTATTAGATAAATACAGGAAAACTGCTTGTCATTTATGGGTTTATCCATTATCATCTCCAACATCGGGTAGAGTAGCCTGATTTCAAAGTGACAGCTGGTGAGACCTCTTCTTGATACATGCTAATCCAGTTTTTATTATGGAAAAATTGCCTGTGCTTTCAGAGAGCGAGAGGCAGTTAGGAGCCGTAGCTGCTGAGGGTGGAACCTTGTGATCTCTGCTCTGACAGCCTAAAAATGAACCATTATCTTCCAGGGTAATAGCATCCTGGTAAAATACGGACACAGGGTAATTTATGGCGTGAACATGTCAAAATGTACAGTTACTCTTACTGTCTCTTTCATGTGGTAAATAAAGAACAGTGAGTTCTCCAGCAGCACTAGTTCACGCGATTGATGGTTTAGTGGGAGTGGACGGGGGCGCGCCTCTGGCGGCAT
>VZTO01011951.1:182040-235500 GCA_013400615.1 Syrrhaptes paradoxus
GGAGGGGCCATGGGGCTGGCACGAGGGGGTCAATTCATGGCACTTGCACCTTCTGAGCACTAAGCCAATGTGCTCTTCTTCTTTCTCTAGTGTTGAAAGTCATGGCCAAGGCAGCCACGAAGAGCCTCGTTTTACATTGCTTCTTAACAAGGAAACACATTAATTTCAACTACAGTCAAAAAAATTTGGAAAAAAAAAAAGCCAACATCAAAGACAATGCTTTTCTCCATACCTCCCCCAGCGGGTTTTCAAGTCAGCTACTGTGGCAGGATTTAGGAAAGGGCTCCGATAATTTTATGACCTCTAATAAATTTTGTAGCTACACAAAGTAAAGTTATAATAAAGGAAATTAATTCTTATGAATCAAAATATGAACAGATTGACGGTGCAAATCGAGCAGTGTGCCATGTACCCAGCAGAGCACAGGAGGTGTTGGTGTTTGTAGGGTGTTCGCTCACCAGTCCGCGTGGGAAGAGGAATTCTGAGCTAATGGGATGTGTGTGGAGCTCCCCACGCTCGAGGAGCTGCTGGTCTCATTGAATTGCTGATTGCTCCCAGGGAGGGACGTGCAGGGGATGCAGCATCTCCTGGCTTGGGTCCTAGTTCTGTGCTTTTGTCTTCCTCACTTTCTGCGTCCCTCCTCTCCCTGGCCTCTACAGATATTCAAATATTACTTGAGCAGCATGCCACAGTTCTGCTGTAGAGTCAGGTGGCAATTTCTGGAGGATTTCACATACCTGTGGAAAAGAAAAACCTCTTACAAGGTTCCTCTCTGGTCGTAAGGAGGAAGTTCTTTCCGTGTGATGCTGCTTTATCAGGATCGTGCAGGCATCTAAAGAAGAGGCTTGGGAGGAAGAGGAGATAAAGCTAGAAAAGGGCTCTAGGTAATGATAACAAAACCCACTGCTGGATACTACTGAGGAGCTGGGGCTGACTGTTCTCAGTGCGGAAGCTGGTGCTGGGGAGAAGGGACAGTTCCCCTCCTACCCCAGCACTGACTCTTGGCTGTCCCCCTTCCAGTACCGCCCTGGGGTGGATGCTGCTGTCCAGGGATTTCCCAACACCGGTAGAGATGCTGGGGCTGGAAGGGGCTGCGTTGCTCAGCTGCTTTTTGCTGGACAGGTGGAGTTAAACGCCTTTATTACCCACCTGTGCTTTTTTGTGGTATTAGTGAGAGTGTGAAATTTGGTTTCAAAGCACGATAAAAATGCGGTATTTCATCAAGTCAGCAATTTTGTCTTTTCATTATTAGCCAGTGAGCAGTCTTTTGTTGATGATCTTTTTTTTTCTACTTTATTATTATAGCAAATTTAACCCCAATTCTTACATTCCACTACTTGTTGGAATTGTGTATTAAAATATATTTTCAGAAAGCAGCAACAGGTGAAAAAAACCCCACAATTTGCCATGCTATATATTCACGTGCCAGTATTGCTCCATTCATATTTAATTCAAATAGAGTCTAAGCCTGTTTCTTCCTCCTGTTATATTGTTTTATTAGAGAGGATGCTAGCCTGCATTAGCCACTTATTAGATAAATACAGGAAAACTGCTTGTCATTTATGGGTTTATCCATTATCATCTCCAACATCGGGTAGAGTAGCCTGATTTCAAAGTGACAGCTGGTGAGACCTCTTCTTGATACATGCTAATCCAGTTTTTATTATGGAAAAATTGCCTGTGCTTTCAGAGAGCGAGAGGCAGTTAGGAGCCGTAGCTGCTGAGGGTGGAACCTTGTGATCTCTGCTCTGACAGCCTAAAAATGAACCATTATCTTCCAGGGTAATAGCATCCTGGTAAAATACGGACACAGGGTAATTTATGGCGTGAACATGTCAAAATGTACAGTTACTCTTACTGTCTCTTTCATGTGGTAAATAAAGAACAGTGAGTTCTCCAGCAGCACTAGTTCACGCGATTGATGGTTTAGTGGGAGTGGACGGGGGCGCGCCTCTGGCGGCATCTGGAGATGTCGGGAGGATGGAAACGTGCCTCTCAGCTCTTTGCCCTGGGTAGGAGAGAACATCTGGATATAGTTGCATAGATATCTATCTGAATAGCCTTGCGTGGCCCCTGGTGGTGTGGGGAGGACGAGGGCCACGGCGCAGGGTCCCGCAGGTGGAGTGCCAGCTCTCCTTCATTACCCCGATGAGGTCTGGAGACAGACATCATTGGATTGGGCTGGGGAAAATTCCCAGTAAAGTCAGTACCAACCTCGGAGCCCATGGGGGAAGGATGCCAAGGGTCCGAGCCTGGGAGAGAGAATCATAGAATACATGGCTCTGAGCTGCCAAAACCCGTGTGCCTCTCCTCCTTTGGAAACCCAAACCGGGATAATGCCGCTGCTGCTGGTGGAGCGCGGGGAGCAGCTCGCTGGACTTCCAGCTCCTGGGTGACAGATGGAAAGATCAGCTGGCTGCTTTGTTGCTCCTCAATTATTAATTTATCACTAAATGTATTAATAGAGGCAGTAGATAACAGAATATCATTTATTTGGGAGAATAATCGATGTTCTAAATCTTGCTTTCTCTTTTCTCTTGGAGTTTATCAGATCTCGCTCCAGCGTGCCTGTCTGATCTCTGATTTAAGTCAAACGTGCTGGTTTAACACTTGAATGAGAGAAGGTTTAGCATCCATGCTTGAATCACTTTCTGAAGCCTAAATAAAAAGTTTTATCAAAGCTGAGAGTCTATGAGGGTTAAGTGCCCCTGAATGTACAGACCCTTAAAGACACTTTACTTACAGACACTGAAATGAAGAAATACTCTCAAAAGGAGCAGTATTTAAAAAAAAAAAAAAGTTGCTCTTATCTCTGCTTTTTTTTTTTTTTTTAATTCTGTACAAATTGTTTGTTTTACCTGTGGATATGCTCTGTATGAGTGATGTGATTTTACGCATCTCAGCCAGGTTCAAGGTAAGGCAGCCTGAGTCTGGGGGTGTGAATGTCTCGCTGCATACAGGGTTTCGAGTCCTTTAGGAGAAAACTTCAAGATGAATGATGGAAGTGATGACAGAACATTGAGCAGTGGCTTGGGAGGAGCCTGAGTTTTGTCCAAGCTGGATTGGGCAGTCCCAGAAAATCAGATTTTTTTTCCCAATTTGAAGCTGCGTTGATTAAATCTTAAGTGATGTTGACAACCACAGCTCAGATCGAGCTCCTTCAGAATGAAATCCAAGGCTGCCCAGAGCCTGAGGAAGGCATCACCACTAAGTTTGATCTCTGCAGCCTGATGCAACCTCTGACGCTGTAAACAGATTAAAGGAAAATGTGAGAACAGCTAACGAGTCACTCTGCTCTCTAGCTCAATACTCTGCTGGTTTTTGAGGTTTTCTGAATTTATCTAGGACCCCTGTGTATATTTATTGCTGTGCAGAGCCTATACTGTTGTTTAAAAATTATATTGGCAACGATTCATGAATTTTTCACAATACCTAGAACCTGCGTTTCCCAGAATGCTGTGTTACATCGTTGTATTACCAAGCAAATTAGTGTTCAAGCATGCCCGGTGGGAAGGGAAGATGTAAATGAATAACTGCTGCATTTGATGAACAAAATAAACATGCGAAAATCAGGGCTTATAAAATTGGTCAGCATCCTATAAAATGGTTGTCCTGCTCTGGAGGGATGAAATGTGTATTTCTTCCCCATCATCCCCTTTTCTCTTCCCATTAGTAATATTTCCTATCCATCTCAAAATTCAGTCATTGCAATCATTGTTTAAGAGAAACATCTATTTATTCTCCCTTGAATTTTTTATTTTTTTTTAAGTTTAGAAAAATTCTATGAGAATGTAGCCTGGCACTTAAACATAGAAAAAGGTGTTAATTACCACTGACTTCCAGTGAAGCTGCAATTGATATACTTAAAACCTTAAAAAAATTCCCAGTTTCTGGAGGCAAGCTGAGAGATGTCTGATTGATGGACTGTGTGCTCACTTGGATGGGGCCAAAACTGGAGAGAGTGCCCAGTCCTGCACAGAGGGAGCTGTGCTGGGCTCTGTTTTGGGCTTAGGGGTGTGATGGAGGATCTGGGGCCGGTGAGGTGACTGCCCTGTGTCTGGCGGTGGCTCTTTGTGTTGGGGACCAGAGGGCTTCCAGCCTTTGTCAGTGCTCCCGTCTGCTCCTGAGGCTTGTGACAAACTGAGTAATTAAAGCACCATCCTGCTCCCATTGGATTTAATTGCAGTGCGGGGGGGATCATGTCCACTCGCCAGTATTGCTGAGGAATAAAAAGGTTCTTGACAAACTCAGTAAAAACTAGGAAGCAGTTCTTTGTAAGAATGCTGGAAAAAAAAAGTAAAGAAGAAAGATTTCTTATGTGTTGTGGTGGGGTTTTTTCCTATTTAAAGTTATTTTAGACTTTAAATAAACTATTGCCTGTTCCTGCAGTAGTTAGAAGAGAGTCTGGGAACATTCCTCCCCAACATCATTTATTCACTGACCACCAACTTCTCAGTTGCTGAAGACTCTCCCTGCCTCTCATTCTCGAACGTTCTTTGATCTCATTGATCCGTGAACACTCAGAGTTTTCTCAGGGAGAGCTGTTGTAAAACCTGGCTCTGCTGCAGCTGAGAACAGCTGGATGTCTGCTCTGGTACCCGTGGTGGTACCCAGAAGGGTTTGGAAGGTGAGCTGTGCAGCCCCAATGCCTACTCACTTCTTACCCAGGCGTGGCTGGAAGCCCCACATAAGACTGTTGTAAGTCCTCTCCAGAGAGGAATTTGTGCTGTCTTAATTAGGTGAGGCAGTTCACTTTGATCTAGAACATCTCAAGTTAGCAAACTGTCTTTGTACAGTCACAGGAGCAAAGCGAGTGTCCCCCAAATGTAACTCCGGAGAGCGTGAATTTGATGTGTGAAGCATTGAGGAACAACCAGTGAGTTGGTCCAGTTTGAAGAGTTCCAACTATGAACAGGAGACATGATTGAACAGGCTTCAAAAGCATGGTGAGCGGCTGGGTTTTGGTGAGGTCATCTTATTAATTAAAAAATACAAAAAAAAAAAAAATCAAGTGGGCAGCCACAGCTTTAGATGCCGGGAAAGGAGCTGGTTTCAAGTCCCAAAGAGGGATGAGAGCTGTATATGGACCATACATATATGGGACCAAAATCCACTGCTATGTGCTGGAGTGGATTTTCAAGTACCCAACATCCCCGAACTGTAAGTTGGGGTGAAAAACCTCCCGCGTGCTCCTCTTCCAGCCTGGCGCAGCCAACAGTCTGGCCATAAACTTCTTAGTGAAAAACATGCCATGAACTTGTACAAAATCATTTTTTTGGGAGCATTGGGGGTTTACTGTGTTGGGAGACTGCCTACAATTTAATGTGATTATATAAATATTCCCTGTTCATGCAAATGGTCTTGTTTACTGCCGTGAATGGGGGCTGCATGTGTGTCTAAGAGCTTTTGTTCTGGGTTTTGAAGTTAAAATGTTTTGCTTTAAGAATCTTTCTCGTACTATGGCACAAGTTATTTTCTGCCTTTGCTATAAAACACAGAAGTCCTAAACCTTTAGAAAAATGTGTGGAACCGATGGTGTGGGTCCAACCACAACCCATGGCAGCGAGGTGATGGGGACAGTGCCCAGCCAGCACCATTGTTCCCAGGGCCCTGTATTGCAGCTGATCTCGTATGTCACAGGCTCCTGTATATATATCTATATACATATCTATATATATATATCTCTCTCTCTCTCTCTGTATATGCACAAAGCCTCCACATGGGTGAGCTACACATGGTGTTTCATCCACGATTCTGAACTTCCTGGGTTTTGTGGATTTAACTTATCTAAGCACAGTTTTCTGTGATTTAATATAAAATTATTTTAGATCAAAAACTGGTAGGAAAATAGCTGAGACACTCTTTTTGCTGCTGCTCCACTCCCCCCCCCCACCCGCTCCCCCCTTTTTAAAGGAAAGAGCTTTATCTTAATTAAAGTTTAATTAAGGATCACGTTTGGCAGTACTTTTCACACCGATCTACACCAGCAGATTTTCTAAGGCTTAACTTTATCGTGCAGAAAATCCTCTTTTATTACTCCCAACCTGTTGTAAAAGCTGTTGGCACAGAGCGGTGGCTGCTTCATTCAGTGGCCTTGTTTGCCGCTGGAAAATTCCCAAGTCTCTAGAGATAGCACCACTGTGGTTCAATTTAATATCTGTCCTATCACTACAAGACTCTAGCTCATTATTAATGATACTATTCATTAATTTCTTGTTGGGCTGATGTTGTTATTTATTAAAATATTAAAGAAAGCTCCTGAGACACATACATAATGAGGGACACCTCCATTTCATGAGCTGCACCAGCCGAGGGAATGAATATCGCGGAGATTTACCCGCACCGCCATGCCGTGTCCCTCGCTCATTAGTCCTGCTACATCTCTGAGTGACACTGTAAATTCATTTTGTGCACTGTCCAATCGGGGCCTCATACAAATGGGGGGCTCTGTATTTTTTTTTTTTTAATGAGCCATTCCTATGCAAAATGAATTGACTACTGTCTAACTCATCTAATCTGCCCGTATTTGGGGGAAGGACTAAATTGCCTATATTTATATAGGGAATAAATAAAAGCCGACATATTTTTTCCCTTTTCGGTCTCACATTTGGAAAATTTCAACATAATAAATTCTGAGTTTTAAGAACCTGCCACCTTAGTTAACTAAAGCCCAGCGTGACATTTAAGTGCGTGATGGTTGTATTTAAAAAAAAAAAAAAAAGCCTCGACAAGCAGTTTGTACCCTGCGTTGGTCATTTGATGTCTTTCCTCGAGCGCCCAGGTACAGCCTCCAGAAATTCCGAGCGTGCTTGATGTATTGCTCACCCTTTTAATCAGAGAGGTTTCAGACCGCATCTGCTTTGAGCGTACGAGGCTGGCTGGAGTCGTAGGAAGAAACCGCGTATGGCAAAATAAATCAAACGAACTTATAATTAATTTAGTGATGATGTCACACTCTTGGTTATTGGAAGAGGGGCTCGTATTAAGGGTCTTTTTTTGGCTGCATGGAAATTATGCAATCTGCATAACAATTGGGGTAGCATCTGAAGGTAAAGTTTTAATTTGTTCTATAGGGTTGTTATTTTCACCCCGTGCAAATAATTACTGTGGTGAAGAAATACCTCCCTGTTTTAAGAGGATTAACTGGGCATAATTGCCGCCTGTTTTCATCCCTCTTTTAATAACGGGCCCTCTCAACCCACACCCCGTACGGCAGCTTTGTGCGGATCGAGGGCTGCTTCCAAAGCATTTATATGCACCTAGAAGGTCTTTGTACTGTAAATTTATAGACATTTGTGCCTGAGGAAAAAAAAAATCATGTAACCTTGGTACTTCAAAGCAGAATGTATATGGCGCAGCATCCTTCCCCCAGGGAAAGACCCGACAGCCGTGGATGCCTGGCACAGCGAGTCGGGATGGCACAGCAACAGACACCAAATGCACTGGCTGCATGGCAGTGAGGATTTCTTTAGGAAATCATAGACTCATAGAAGGGTTAGGGTTGGAAAGGACCTTAAGGATTTTTTAAAATGAACTTCTGGAAGTTGTTCTTTTCTTCTTGTAACAAAACCTGAGTTTCCTGAAGTGACGGCTGTGTTTGGACTTGATGATCCTCGAGGTCTTTTCCAGCCTTAAGGATTCTATGGTTGCTTTAGCAATGTGTCTGTAAACTTAGAAACTCCCCTTGTTTAAGCAGAATAAGTCCTTTATTATGTGTTTCTTGCTAATAGTCTGGTCTGGCCACGTGAATTAGTTCTTTGACTTTGTTTTTTGTTCACAAAGTTGACACTAATTTAATATATTCCTGCATCCTGTACTTGTGCCATGCTCCTTGAGAAGGTTTCTAGTGGAAGTGTTGGCTTCAATGTGATTTTACAATCCCGTACAATGGATTAACGTGTGGATTGCTTGCATTGCGTGTTGCATGACATGATCACATTCCTGGGGAGCAAGGCTGCACGTTCATGGTCTGCCCTGCAAAGCCTGGGCTGCCCACATGGCACAGCATCCTCGGCTCTGGCCCGAGGTGATTAACATTCACTTGTGTGAGCAGGGTTTGGGTGAAACAGCTGAAAATGGGCGTTTTTTACACTTTTTTACTGGTGGGGCAGCAAACACGTTGAAGGTCTCTCAGCCTGAAGTGGAAAGTTCAACAAATTTGTGTTTTCCCCCACAATTTCCTTGTCTAAACATGAAGTATTTTATTAGATAAACATTGTGAGAGGATGTTTCCTAAAGATACCCCTGATGAGTGTTTTCAGCAGCCACGTTTTGCCTTTGAGGCGGGTACAGCTTCCTCGCAGGAGGATTTTCCCTGTGCCTTTGGGAGCTTGGTCAAGTAGAGTTCTATTTCTGACAACTTGCTTAATACTCTTTTCACACTCAAAATCCCTCTAATGTGAGCACAGAGCCTGTGCATGACCTGAGGTCAACAAAATAGATAGTTATGGACTGGGAGGATCTGTGGGTGAAATTTTAATTTTTGCCAGGACTGAGAAAAAGTCTGTTCTGATCCTAAACATGAAGGCGTGCTGCTTGGCTCTGTTGAAGGGCTTCTGGTGCTCCTGTAAGAACTGTAACCCCTGCTTTGGGCTCAAAGCTCCATATTTTTAACAATAATTAAAAAGTTTGAAAAGTCTGGAATTCCCCAAGACCAAAGGATAGAGCAGATGTTGAATAAAAATATCGAAAGGAAACATGTTCAACGTCCCTGAGATCTGAGAAAACTTGGGGAAAAAAGAAATCTTTGTCCCACAGCCCCCGAGCTTTGGCTTCTCTGACCAACTGGAGTGTTCTTGTGCGTTAAAGATCCTCAGGCTCTGATGGTCTGAAGTGGGAAGGGTTTTTTGGGTGAATGGTTGGAACTCAATTGCACAAGCCAAGTTTTTTAGTCTGTTTGCTGGTGCTATTTTTTCCACGTCATTCCCTCACAGGGGTGTTTCTTTTGGCCCACCATTTGTGCAGGTAGAGAGCTGCAGTACTGCCAAGTCAGTTGCAAAAAACATTGCGGGATCAGACCCAAAAAGATTGCTAAATAATAATAATAATATATTTGCATGATTTTGTTTGAATAATATATTTTCTTTTTGATGTTTACTTTTTCTGGTCATTATAGGTTGGTTCAAAATTCTCTTGCAGAAATAAGCTGCAGAATACTCTTGTAATTTGTTGTATTTGTGTATCTCTAGAAGCATCCATAGCCATGCAATATTCCTAGGCTGGTAGTTGAAAGTCAGCAGTGCTGGAACTGTCAAGCACCAGTAAATCCCCGGCTGGCCTCCGAGTTTTCTGTGCTGTGAAGGTGCCAGCGCCGTGCCCGGAGTCCAGCCGCAGCATCCGCAGCAAATCTGCATCAGCCAACGCATCTGGAGGGCAGCCCTCGCTGTGAAATTAAATAGCTGCTGCTGCTGCTTTTGGAGGGACGGGGGTATTTAGTGCAGAGCTGCAATTCAATAGTCCTGTCCATCTGATTGTAAAAAAACATTTGTGAATTGTTCCATGGAAAGCCATCACAGCAATATCACTCTTCTTTTTTTATTTATTTCAAAGTCTGGGTTTTTTTTTTCTTTGATTTCTTTCAATTAGCTGTTAAAGGTTTTAATCTGACTCTGATGTAAGCTTTTACCCCAAATATGATGCCAAAGCCTCGGCACTGCCGTACATGGGATCTGTGGGAAGGGACAATTTGCTGAAGGTCTGCGCAGCTCTGCGGGGAGGGTTAATAACTCCTGGAGAGGTGGGAGAAAAGAAAGAATTTTATGTCTCCTGCAACCTGCAAGACTATGAAATGTTTCCAAGTGTAATTTTCTTGAAGTTAAAGTTGAGGTTATTAGGGTTCACTTAGCAGATAAAGTTAGCCACAATTTCCTTGGTCTCTATGATAAGATGACAAGATTTCTAATTTATAAAACCAGAGCAGTATGTTGGGGGCTATGAACCATGCTCAAGGGATGCACCGAGCTACTTCCAGCTCTTCTCTTTCACATGTATTTTTATTTACAAGGAAATTTGAAAGCAATGTGCTTGAACTTCACCCAGTAACCCCTTGGAGCTGGTTTCAATGTGTTTGTCTGTGTAAATAGCCTGTGGTGTACGGTCTGTAGAGCCACCACAAAGGACACGGATCTGGGGGGCTGGTGGCCAAGGCGGCTGGGTTTGGGCTGCTGGCACCCCAGACCATCCCATAAATGGTGACTGTGTTGGAACTGCTGGGAAAACAGGTTATCTTTGGCAGGACAGTGAGTTAATAGCAATGTGGGGAAAAAAAAAGTGGTTTTATGTGGAATTATTATTATTATTATTATCTGACTTCATGACTTTCACTGCAGTTATTGTGTTGGTGCTTTACAGAAGGTGAAGAGGTGCCCTGTGTGAATGTGCATTTATTTCCTTACAAACACGTAGGAAAAGCACACCCAGGATTTCTGGGGTGTGCTGCAGATGATGGAGATCTCTTGAGTTTGTAACAGCATCATTACGAAAAAAAAAACCTCAAACAGAAATGTAAAGCTCAGCCAAAATCAGCCTGCAAAATGTCCTGGTTTACAATGCTATAAAACAGATCCATAAATGTGTAATATTTCCATTGTTTCAAATTTGAGACCGAATAAGACAAATTCCCCTGTAATTTTAGGAACCGCATGAATTCTGGGGTTCTTCCTCCCTCTCTGCACACACACACGCACCAGGTAAGATGCTGTACGGCTGCCGTACCCCAACCAAATCTGTTTGGGTACAAGTCTAGAGGACAAGACCTGCAGCTGGAAAACTGGCTAAAGGTTTCCTATTAGCTAATTACCGGCGAATAAAAAGGTGCAGTTACTTCTAGTCCAAACATCTCTGCCTTCAAGCTGCCAGCTGGTGTTGGATCCTTTGAGTCTGTGCCTGGCAAATTAAGGAATGCTTTGCTCTTGGGAATTTGTAACTCCCACAAGTAATTTAAGTTATGGTCAAGTCAATTCTTAACCTTCCTTCAAATAAACTAAGCGTGTCTCTCCCTGCGTAGCTGCTCTGCAGACTCTCTAGTCATTCCTGCAGCTCTTCTCGGGACTTTTTTTTTTAATTTTCAACATATCTTTTTTTTTTTTTTGAAATGTGGACACTGGAAGAGGATAGATAGCTCCATTAATGGTCTCGTTAATACCTTATACGTTGATAAAACCACTTTCCTGGTCCTACTTGATATTCAGTTTCCTGCCGCTGACATATTAGATTAAGAACTAGAGAGAGCACGAGAAGTTCTCTCTTTCGTCTTGCGGTTTTATTAGTGCAAGAGAACAGCTACCTTCTATATCAGCTATGTTTGTTGTATTAATGAGGGAAAAATAGCCATTAACTGGCCTTAAGCACGTGCTTGAATTTCAATGAGTAGTTCCTTTGCGTAACCAAGAACAGATCACAGGGCAGACTTGGCAGCTACTGGATCTGGACAATTTTTAAACCACGGACACTTCGCTTGTAAGGTTTTCAAATGCTGAGATGGATATCTTAAATTAAACACCCCATCGTTTAAACTCATCCAGTGTTTGATTATTATGTCTTACTGCTCCCTCCAAGTTAAAGATGAAAAGATAAACATTAAAAATGTATAAAAACGCTCAGTTACCCGGCCAACTTTAATGGCCTGATACCCCTCCACTCTCTGCTTAAAACCGGATCATGGCTTCAGAGGGCTTCTGTATACTCCACAGATAAAATTTATTGATTTCTTGAACGGGTCTCATGGTAGAAGAAAGCTCAAAGACATTAATATGTCTAATGTAGTTGCTTCAATTCTTAGAAATACTTTAATTTTGGATATAATGCAAACTTCTTGGTCATTACAATGCACTTAAACATTGAAAATCAGGCTCTGCCCATCTCCCCTGAATGTGGGCACCCCCAGCACGCCCGCGCTGCTTTTGTCGTCCAGGGAGAGACGTTTCCAGAACCAACTAGTGCGGACCCAGGTCCTTTTTGTCGGTGTAGCATCCTCAGCAGCGTGTCCCTGCCTTTCTTATTTTCTGTTCGCAGGCTGGCGCGGGAGCGCTGGGTGTCGTTCCCAGCTGAAGCCTTTCTGCTGCGGTTTGAAGTCGCCTGGAGACAGCCAATAAATCAGCTTATGGCCTCGGCTTCTAGTGGGTGATTGGGTCACAATCAGCACGGATAGAACCTGTGCAGCAGAGAGAGGCAGGGGGACATGCCTGTGTTAACGTGTCCTGGTTATTTATTTATTATTTTTCCCCTTCCGTAGCTATAACATGTTATCTAGACTTGAACTGGTAGGCAGGAATGAATGGAGTCTCTTGCTGAACTCTAATCTTCCGCAGTTGCACGTGCCCTGGAGAACGCCGTGCTGCTTTTCGAGAGATAATAATTACAGCCAAAGAGATGCTCTGCCAGCTTCCCTTATCTTAAATTAGGGTAAGATTAAGGTCTAAGGAGTCTGTTTGTGGTAGGTTTTGGGAAATAATGGGTGTCTAGGTCAGATTTCTTCAGCATTCCAGAACATTTATTTATTGTGGAGGTTTTGCCTCGTGCTGTGCTCTCAAGCTCTTATCTTTCATAGCTGAAAAAAAGTAAAAATATAAATCCATGCTTCTCAAGTTAGAAATTTGGTCAGTAAGTGTTTGAAAATGCGGATTTCTATCTATCTATCTATCTATCTACCTATCCATCCTTCTTCTAGGCATATTTTGTTTTGAAATACAACTTTACCAAGAAAATACATCCAGATAGTAGCTTCTCTGTTTAAAGTCACTTTATTAATTCTAGAGTTATGCAAAAAACATATAGGTTCTTATTCTGGATGTATATCTGTCACATGTGCCGTCATACTCTAATGCTCTCCTCAATTTTAAATTAAACAGAAAAATGGGTAAAACTTCCAGAAAGTTGCAGGAAGAAAAGCCACATGACTTTGCTTATTTACCAGAGCCATCTGTATGAAAATAACTTCTATTCCCCTCTCCTCAAACCCAATGTACATATGTTATGTGACGGTAATTACGCTCCTCGGGGTGTGCAAGGCAAAAGGTGGTAGTCAGGTGAAAAACAACAGCGGGAGATTGATGATGCTCTGTTTTGCTAATACAATGCAAAAGATGCTAAAAGATTATGACGCTCACATTTGCCTGTTCTATCACTGTGGTCTAAATGTTGTTTCCTCAGTGACTTCTGAACTGATAGTTCACTTATCTCAACTGTCTTTATTAAAAAAAAATTATTAAAGCCCCCCCAAGAAAAATGAAAACAGAAGAACAAAATAATCTCACCCTCATTTTCTATGAAACCATTTTAAAGGCTCTCAGGACATTGTTTTTCATCTTCAGATTAGGGATGTGTGCTTATTCAGGTAATCTCTTCTGCATACACGACGGGCTAATGCCACCCCGCATGATGCAGAAGGCAGGTTGGAGACCTAGAGAGGACTCGTGCAGGCGAGGTTCTGATGTGTTGTTAATTGGGCAATAATGCATTAGTGTCCATTAGTCTCCTGAGGACAAGGTCAGGTAAAAAGCATTTAAAAATAGATTTTAAATGTAAACAAGAGGCTTTGCTTGCGACATAAGTAGATGTAAGTAAGTGTTTTTGATTAACAATAGCAGATTATAACAAGGTTCACACTTCATCTGTGTCCTGATGGCAGACTTGTGTTCCTGGCTCTGTAACACACCCCAAGGCTGGAAGGTCCATAAGCGTTGTTCTGGGTTGGTGTTTTATCACCATTGTGTGTCTCTTGGTTATCAGAAGATCTCTATTTACCTGATGCTGGGGTGCACTGAATTCAGGGGTCGCTCGTTATGGAGGGGACTTTGCTTGGTGTGGTGGGACCGTCCTCGCTGCTGATCCTCTGGCTCAGGACCAGCCAATGTTCCTGTTTCACACGTGGTTTCCCGGGTTATTTCCCTCTGCCCCAAGCTGCCGTGGATCCACCACTCTCCAGAGACTTCCTGCCCGCAGTTGTGTCCATAAGTGCAAACCCTCCAGATCCCTGAGATCAGAAAGAAAACTCGCTGGGCAGGGAATGGGACACTCTGAATGCATCGCCTTGTGCCTCCTTTGCAGCACCCCGTGGCTGGCTGCGTTGTGCGTCTTCCTTTTCCCTTTCCTCCCCTCGCCACGCAAAGGCTCTCCCAGGGGTGGGAGGACACAAATCGTGATTCCAGGCCATTAAAAAGGCTCTTACACCTTTTTCATCATTGCTTGTTTTCTTCTGATGGAGGGAACTGGTGCTTCTGTGAAGGTGTCAATAATCGGTCACTGCGTTCAAGGCTCATTCAGGTCACCTTCTGGCTGGTGGGGACATCTGGCCAGTCAAGCGTGGACAGGATTTTCTTTGGCTGTATCTTGGAGAAAGAACCGGTTTCTCCTGTGGCATTGCAAGTGGTCAGGGATACCTCAGTGAGCAACAGCTCTACAAGAGTCTGGCTGCTGGCGGAGGAGCACGGCGTGTGGAGAGGGAGGATGGGAGGAACCGTACATGGTGCCTTTTGCGTCTGCTGTCTTGTTTGGCTGTTATGTTGTGAATCCTTCGGGGTCAGTAACTGTCTTTGCTGTAAGTTTAGTGCAGTACCTGGGGGGTTTCAGTCCCCTTGGACAGTTCTGCATGCAAATATTGAGTAACTGTGTTCTTCCATCCAACTCATTACCATCAATGATAATTCTTAGCATAATTTCTAAGGCTGGTGAGACATTGAGCAGAAGTCCTTGGAGTCCTGTCTTGACAAAATACTGGAAAACCATTGCAGCTATAGTGGTTTTCTGAATAGTTTTCAAAATACATGCATGGAAAATTGTGTTTTTCTGTTTCACATATATTCCTATGTGAAGACCAATGCCTGTGTGTATTTGGGATATCTTGCTGAGTCACTCATTTGGGAAATCGTTTTTCCCCAACAAACAAGAGTCACTGATGTTCAAAAGAGGGGGAACACACCTCAAGATCTTCAGCTGGCTGCCTAGATAAAAAATCGTTCTGGAGAAGTAGTAGCCCATTGATATAGGATACAAAAACAAGTACACGCCCCAGACTTTTAAAATAAAACCTTTCTTGATCGTCCTTGAGTTGTTGCTGTTTGTAAATTGTTCAGTGTAGCTGTATGTTAAACATTTTGGCAGAAGTCATGATCTTCCTAAGGGAATCGCAAAGATGTTTCACTTGACAACGCTATGAAATGCTCCATTGTTAATTTTTTGAACTTTTTCATTCTAACTACTGCACGTGAATGTCCCACCCTGTCTTTTGTGACAAACACTAACCAGGGCACAGCTTAACACACGAACAACATTCACTTTGCATTCCTGCTCCTTATTTGCCCTGCAGCGTGATCCCAGAGCAGCTCACTGCAGATCCATGTCCTGAGCAGCCCCATTCCAATGGCGTGTCTGTGGCAGATGTCCCTAAAAATCAAACAGCAGCAGCTGCAAAATTACAACATCAGGATGACTTTGCATCAGAAACCGCATCGTTTCTTAGAGGTACGATGTGACTTTCAGCTTGCACAGGAGTAATTTGGAATTTCCTGACAGGCTGCAGCGGTGAATTTGGCTGATTTGCCCTTTGACAAACAGGCACCTGGTCACTAGTGTTGCGTGCGTTTTGGCTGAGTTTCTTTGCTTTTGTATTTTAGGAAGGCATCCTTTTAACCTGCTTTATAACAAACAGATTATTCTTTCAAAATAATTGGCGGCCCACAGTTTCTCATTTTGCAACACACACACATCATCTTTTTTTCATATTTGAGTTACAGGGAAATTCCTGGAGCTGAAAAGTGGGCAGTCTTTTCATTTTCCTCAGAATCTGAAGAGCTAATATGCTTTAAAAACATCTCCCAGTAGGTATTCACTTCCTACTGCAGGCAGGCAATCTTTTTTTTTTTTTTCCCTCTACTTCTGATGTTGGACTAAAAGAGGCACTTTTAAAACTCCTCAGTAGCTTTGCACCCAAAATATCAGTGCCCTTATTTTGACTCAGGTTTGATTAGGACTGCTGTCACTTATTACAGATTAAAATCACATTCAAAGTCCCTGCGTTTCCAGCTTTACAGTAATCCAGGCAAAATCGCCATCACTCATCTGATGCTGCACCCCCTTTTCTCTAAAGCTTTTTGCCACCTGCGTGCAACTCCTGCTATCTGATTTTTTTTTTCTTTATATGCTACTGCCATTAGACTGAAATGATTTTTCTTCAGTTTGCTCAAAGACAGATTTAAAGTCAGGTCCCAGAGGTAGCAGGAAAGTCGATCCCCTAAGCTACTCAGTCATTGTTTGCTTTTTTACATGTAATATCCTATTTCTAAGCCAGGGTGTAATTTAAAATACAGGACACCCTACATAAATATGTCCTTTGGAAATTTTGTAATACGATGTTTAATGGAAATTAACTGCTTCTGTTGTCGTGTTTTGCTGTACCCCCAACCTGAAAAAAAAAGGGATAAATTTAGATTTCTAAATTATTTAGAAATATTTCTCAGCCTTTTCTTTTCGTCAGAGTTCCTTGACTTTAAATCAATGTCGCTGCAATAATGCTGCTGAGCTCATTTAAAATATATCCAAAGATAATTTTAAATTTAAGTCCCCCTAAGAATGAAATCTGTATCTCTCACCCATTGATTGTGTTTTAAAACCACTTGAAAGCCCAGAGATCTGCAGGGAAATACTCGTTAAACCTCCACGTCTATTGCAGAGCCGAGAACAGCAAAGGGTTACTTTGGCCCAGGCATCCTCAGTACAAGCAACAGGGCTCCACTGGCTTTAATTTGTCCGTGTCTCTCGTTTGATACTACCAGTATTAATAGCTTCGCAAGGAAATTCTGCAGTCATTAATCATAATAATTAATCAGATCCAATTATATTGCATATAAATGCGAACAAATTGCTGAAAAAATAATGATCTATCACCAACGTGTCACGAGGAAAAAAGAGACTAAAATAGTAATTAGAAGCAGGGATTTAGTTGTGTACGAGTACTCTGCAACCGATTTTAGCAGTATGATGATCTGATGATGTAATTAGTGGGAAGAAAGTCTAGCAGGCTTTTGCAGCAGACCCCTTAATGACTGTGCAACTCAGAGAAAAAAAAAATCCTTTTATTAGTGACTGTTTTTACATTTACTACTAATTCCTTGCTTTTGACCAAGATGATGGGAAAAATACGGCTTCAGGCATTTTAGTCCAAGTTCTCCTTGACAGACTTCAAGGATTTTCAAAAGCCCCTCTGAAATTGGGGCGGGGCAGCAGCATTTTCCCCTGTAAAAAGGACAGATTTGTACAGCCTGATGGAAATATTCGAGTACAAAACCCCTCTAAAAGGGACCAACATTTTCATTTCACTGCCATGCACTGTACAACTAATTTCTGCTCAAAGCAGCAAGTTTGGGCTTTTTAAATATATTTTTTTAATTTAGATTGTCCTTGCATGTGGCACAAGCTGCTCCATCGCAGTGTCTCAGCTCTGGACCGCCTCCCCAAACCTCTCCAGCCGCTTCTTTCCCCCCAGGGCAGTTTTTCCTGCGGGATCTCGGTGCAGCATCGCTGCCCATCGTGCTCTGCTCTTGTCCTGCACGCTGCTGATTAGCACCCACTTAACGAGCCTTGAAAGAGTCTTTTTAGGAACAGCACCCCCGCACCTTCAAACTGTTCCGCGCTGGCCCGGCGGATTACACTTGAAACAGTTAACTGATGAGCGGGTTTATGACAGATTTTCTACTTGAAAATAAATGTGAAGTTCATCATAGTTTTCGGTACTAAGCACTGCACTTTCCTGCCTTTGATCTCAGTGTTGTGACTACTACAAAGAAATAAAACCTTATCTTACCTTTGCCAGCATCTACTGCAGGAGACCTCAATAATGCATAAGAACATCTGGAAGTACGGTAATTTCGGCTATCAGAGATAAGAATTGACACAAAACAGGTAAACCCTACAAAGTCAGCGTGTTGAAATGAGCTGATTAAGGTCTGGCGACATAAAACATCGTGTCGAGTGTTTTCATGCTTGCCGCGTCTTCCCATTTTTATATATATATATATATATATAAAAGGAATGCCAATTATTTAATCTTTTTTCCCTGTGTTTAATAGGTTGATGAGCTGGAAGCTATATTATATTTTTACATAAAGAGACAGAAGCGGCTGCAAATCTATTGCCGTACGCATCTATTTGGAGCTAACTGTGAGCGCACAGAAAATACATGGGCATAGTAAACAGGGGTTTGAAATGACAATTTTTTACTGGTTGCAAGTGCTAATTGCTAGTTTCTCAAGGGTATAGAATTAATCACCTGCTAGATTTACAGTCTCTAGGTTGAGACCTGAGGATGGAGGCAATAAGAAAAGCTCTTGAGGGACATATCATATGGTGAGTCTAAATATCAGTCTCTATGCATATGTAAATTGGCAACAAAGTTTTTTCAGAGCTCAAGTATGCTAATTTCAAACAGGCAAGACTAAAGCTAGCTTTTAGCAGCTGTTTAACGTCTGCCTGTGGGTGGTAGAGAGAGCTTAAAATACAAGCAAACAGTGGTGCATAAGTAATTAAGCAACATTTTGCCGGGCATAAATAATTCTGTTTATATTGCTCTTTGAAGAGTATGGAATACAAAATAACAGATCAAGCGCACCTCTGGTCACCAGAGGTTAAGTGCTCTTCCTCTTTACCTTTCCCTGGCTTTCACACTTTTTTTAGGGAAGAATTAAATGAGGGTCAATGCCGCTCTCTGTCATTTGTGTATCAAAGAACTTCAGTTAACTGCAGCAAAACAAATGCTTAAAAGTTTTTTTTTTTAATGTATCGTATTAACTGTTCGACAGCTATTCTCAAATAATTTTGCTTCCTAGCACAGACTTCCCTTACACTGCGAAGTGAGTGTGAAATGGACATTTATCTATTTTTAGAGCCTTGCACTTTCGCCAGATTAGACAAAGTTGATAAAATTATGCTGCATGTGCTATTTTGTTAAATTGCAAAAATCAGTGAGTCAACTCAACTATTTTCAAGGTCATAAGGCTGTTGATAATCCATAAAACAAAATAGCCTGACTTTTGCAGTTGTTATGATTTAAATTATGGCACGCATTAAAATAATCAGATGGTTGCCGTTATGGTTTTCTCCTAAAACCGAGAGTTACCGGAGTGGCTGAACACAAACTGCTGGTGTGATTTTGATGGCTGCTCTGAACTAGCAGAATTGACTAAAAGCCTGAAAAACTGAAACAGAGAGGTTTAAAAAAAATATACCTCGCTTGATTCTGTAAAGACCTTGAAATTAATCACAAGGAAGATGAAAGATGTAACATGATTTGGAAGCATCTAGTCTGGAAAAAAGGATTACTGGTACTAGCTGCGATAAGAGTCGGGATTTTTAAAACTTGGTTTTGATGAAATGTTGGTGGTTTAAAGAATTAGTAGTTAAAAGGAGCAGTGGTTAGGAGGGGAAATCCTCTGTGCTGGGTTGCTATAGCAAAAGCTAATGCAAATATTGCCGCTGCTTGACACAACTGCTGGTACCAGTTTGCTGTCCTGGGGAGGGCAGACAGCAAGGATGTGTCCATGCAGCAGAAGTGCTGATCCCAAAAGGGTTTTGCATTTGCAAATCGGGGCTGGTGCCTGTGCACAGGGAAATCTGCTGCTCAGGGTCCTGGGGGGCTGCAGCTGCTGTCAGGGGTTCCCGGGGGGCTGGCACGGGCAGGGGCAGGAGGTGGCACGTCCCCTCTATTTTTGACCTTTCCATATCTCCTTGGAAGCTCAGTTTAGTGGAGTTCTGGGTAGGTGCTGGCCGCAGCAGGGAGGGTTTGGTAGGGGGGGCTCTTGGAGCCCCCCCCCCTTGCTCCCAGCCCCTCCTCGCTGCCCACCTTGGGTTTGCCTCCTGCATAGCCGCCAGACAACTTGGCTCCCACTTTCTTGTAATTCAGGGGTTTTTTTCCCCTCTCTTTTCTCTCCCCGCCCCCCCCAGGTTCTCCTCACTTATTTCTTTTAGTTTAATTATTCATTCCCTAATTCACTTGCCTCTCCCTGCAGAACTCGCCTGGTAATTTGTCATCGTGGCTGAATGCCGCCGTGTGGGTCAGAGCCGAGGCGTTAACTCCGAGACTGATGGGGGAAGCGCTCTTTGAGCCCAGCCACCAACCCAGCTCGTTAAAGACTCCAGACTGGCCATACCTGTAGTTAATTTTACAGAAATATGACTTTACCGGCTCCAAATCATAAGTAAGAAGTGGCATGCAGAATGTGGAGATGCTGCATCTGTACCTGCATCCATGGCCGGTCCCGCCTGGTTCGGAATGGGGACTTGACTGCCTTTGTGGGGACATCCTGTAAAATGGGCACAAGGAGAAGGATTTTGTCTGGTAGTGAGGACTAGTGGTGTTGAAAGAGGAGATGTGGAAATTATTCTGGACACCTCTTACTGGTGACTGGGTAGGGAAGTGGTGGCTGTGATGCTCTGGCTACGGACAGAAGGTACCCTCAGGAATGGATAATATTCTCTTTATAAACATAATGAAACAACACAAGAAAACACAGGTGTGAATGGTCCTTGAGGTAATGAAGAAAACAAGATACAGAGATTTTGTCCATGCCAGTGTCACGGCATTAGATGTGAAAGCTCTGAGCAGGCTGAAAATTTAGCTTTTAGCGAACATGCCGTCACAATGGGTGTTGTGTCAGAACAAAGAGATTTCAAGAAAGAGAATTAAGTTTCTCTGTGTGTACTTTTAAGATGCCTGGATATTTAATTCCTGAATGAGCAGCCTATGCTTGCTCTTGTGACTGTAGTGGTCGTTTTGCCTAAGTTTCTTCTTTCTTGCCTATAAACATCACGTGTTCGGACTCATTTTCTGCTCTGAGCCTCTGCTTTGGGTGGCAGGAGCTTTTCTGCCTCTCCAGCCGGAGGAAGCCGGGTTTTCAAGCACACTTGCTTTTTGGTACTCAGCACCAAGAAAGCTGTAGGTAGCACTAAGGACAGTCCAGCAGTTGAGGTCTTTTTGGTTTTGTCATTGCTAGGTCAGAGAAAGAGGTGACAGATGCCTTCGCACTTATTTTTTGTCCTAAAAAAAGGAGTTGGCTATGACCTTCCATCTCCCCTCCAATAACCAAGCAGATATTCCTGGTTGTTTTTTTTTTTCAGAGTATTTTTGTTATTTTGAACAGATCAGAGATGTTGGAAGGGTTTGGAAGCCTTCCCTGCTGCCAGGCGGGTTGGATGCAATTCCTCAAGCCCTCATTCTTCTACTGGTAATGGTCAAATCTGTCCTGCCTCGTGCAGAGGAGCCGGCTTCTCACCTGGCTGGGTGAGAAATGGGCTGTGCTCACCTGGGAAATTGGCATTTATCAGCCTACTTAAAGGTTTTCCTTGTTAATCCATGGAGCTTCTTCTGAGTAGAATTCCTGCTTTCAGTTAGCAGTAAGAACCAAACTAAGAAAAATAAGAAAGAAGAGAAAAATAAAATTTGTAGCCAAACTGCCAGTTGCTGGAGTAAGAGAATCCTTGCAGAAACATGTATAATATACAATACTATAATTATTAATATAATCAGATTTCTTGCCGGATTTCTGCTCTGGGCTTTCATTTTTGCAGTACTTAGGAATCTCAGAAGACTTGTCAGTTGTTTTCCATTGACACCGTAAAACCCAGCAGCACAGGGCAGCTTTCCTTGAGGAATCTCAGCTTTGCCTCCCGCCCGTTTCGGCTCTTTTCTTTGCCAAGCGCATCCTCGCGTCGCGACTGTGCTCTCCTGTGTGTGCGCCCGGTTCCCTTCGGGCTCGGGGGGGGGTTTATACCTGTGAGAGGGAGAATCTGTCCCTCAGCTTATCTTAGAGTAAAAGGATCATCCGTTCCTGGGGACAGCGGTGCAGCTCTGGAATACGACATTTTAATAGTATATCTGGAGAACAACATCCTGTATTGATTTTTCATTTTATTTTGTTTTTCCTCAGGGCTTTTTTATTGGTATGATTATGTGAGTTTTCTTCCACCTGCTACCAGGCACTTTCTTTCATCTGATAGGCACTCATTTACATAAAACCTAAAAGCAAGAGATAATAACAAATATTTGGCTATTTCATGAATTTTAAAATTGTTTTCATTATCAGGGAGATATATTTTTTTGCATAGCCTTTGTTTTCTACTGGATTTTTGACTCCTATCTCTGAAGGAAAATAAAAAGGGGAGGATTTTCCCATTTCTCTTCTTTTGACTAGTATTTTACATTTGCTTGAACAGAAATATTTTAGAGTGAAAGCAATCTGACTGAAAGAAAGTAACCTGCTGCCAGTGCTGTTAACTTCCCAATAATATTATGAGATTAAAAAAAAAATCCAGTATGCTAACAGTCCAGTTAGCTTCCACCAATCCTAGAAAGATTTCTTTCAGCTCTGAGAAACTTGTACATTATATTAAAAAAATATAAAAAAAAGCCCTCTTCAGCTGTCACGCTGCTGCAGCAGAATTTAGTTCTGTTCTCAAGAGCTTCCTTGTCCCATGAGTGCAAAGACAATAGTACACTATATAGAGAGCCAATAAATCAATTAGCTTTAACAGCCAGCGTTCAGGAAATGCATTTATTCTCTTCAATGAAAACACAGTTTTTACTTGTAGCCATACTTCATACTGTTAAGGTCAATTTTTCATGTGGAAATTAAATCCAGTGGATGAAAAACTGCTTGTATATTCCATAAAGCAGGGGAGAACTGTTCTTACTGATGTGGGATCACAAGTTTGTTTTATTTGTAATTATCCTTCTTTAGGGTAATTGAGATTCTAAACAGTGGCTAATAGCTTGCCTGTCTCAAATTGCTGCTGCCTGGAACTTCACCTTTCCAAAAATAAGTGAGCTTTTCAATTGCGACACAACTACTAAAGCCTGGGTCATTTCAGAACAATTAATTGAGAGAGGTGATTAATAGCTTAATAATGGGTTGCTCTGTAAGTGCAGGGAGCGCGCGGAAAAGGAATATGCAATTTTGCGTCCCTAAAACATAGTCTAATTGAACGCTCAGCGGTTTGCCTTCATGCCTGCCCGAGACGTTTCTTTCGAGCCCCTGGTTGGATGTCACCTGTAAATCTCTGCATCCACTGAACCCCTCGGGAGCTGTGAGCTGAGGGACTCCAGAGGAGCACAAGGATTTGGACAGGACTGGCACCCAGAGCCTTGAATGTGCAATGCAACAGGGCTTGGAGATCATAGAATCACAGAAGGGTTTGGGTTGGAAGGGACCTTGGAGATCATCCAGTGCCACCCCCTGCCATGGACAGGGACACCTCCCACTAGCCCAGGTTGCTCACAGCCTCTTCCAGCCTGGCCTTGACGGGTGAGATGGGTGATACCATCAGTCCCCTTGGACAACTGGAGGTGTGAGGAAGAGATGCCCCAAGAATCGACCAAGGCAACAAACCTGGAGAAGGGGAATTGGGATTTCCACTCCTTCCTCTGCTTCAGAGGTGTTTGATGTTACATATTCATGGGTCTGAGGGAGGTCTACGAGCTTCTCCCAAAGGGAGAGAAGAAGCTGGAGAAATGCAAATGTCAAGAGAAAAGAGCGGGTCTTAAATCCTTGACAACAGTGGTCTTAAATTTAAATTCAGAAATTTAAATTATTTAAATCAGTGGTCTGAAATTCTCTACATGGGAACCATCAGCTCCCCATTGCAAATAAAAACCAACCACAACAACAACAAGTTAAAGGAGAACCCCTACTCAAGATCACACTTCAGCGAGACAGAAGAAGTCACGGTGCTTTGCCTTGCTGGACGTTCGGGTGCTCCATGAGCAGATGCTCATGCCCAGATGTGGCTGCAGTGTGGGGCTGGGTTTGTAAGCAGCGCGCTTGGATAAACTGGGAGTCAGAGAGAAGGACAGAGCCTGTTCTAGCAGAACGAGGCAGGACTCTCATCCGGCTTAGGTCCCAAGGTCCCGAGCTGGTATGGATGTGAGTCCGGCTACCAGTTTTGACCACAGTCAGGAAAAGCAAATTCTGTGCCTGAAAAGCAGCTTCTGGTTCACTTTCCTGGTTTTGCTGCCTTCCTGGTACGGGTTGTGGAGGTATGAGGTGTCTGCTCCATGGCCATAGCACATCACGAGTAATGTGTCCACGCTTCTTGTGTTTGTGTGGGCAGTGGTGCTGTGCAGGCGTGCTTGGGGGCAAGACCAGCCCCACCTCAGCTTTCTGGGGCAATTTCAGTAGCTTTTTGAAAATATAGCTTCAAAGCCCCACTGAGTGACTGCAGAGGTCAGAGGGACAGTGAAAGCTCTGGAAGTCCTGCTGCACCCACCACACACCGTTGGGTGCTGATTCACGCTGTCTGTTCTGGGCTGTGCCAGCATGGGGAGTGACAGGTCTTCGTGCTTGGGAGAAGTTTAAGTAAACTTCATTTGAAAACCAGCTAATGCATTAATTTACATGAATTAATGCATCTTAAGCTATAGTAATTAGTAGTAATTATCATTTGGCTGGAATACAGGTAGAACTTAGGGTGTGATGGTTCAGGCTGGTATTTTGGTATTTTCCATAGGCAAAGCAATGTCTGCAGCGTGCGAAGGCATCCTTGAACAGCAGAGATCTGTAGAGATTTGCATATCGGGTATCAATGAAAAGATTCTCAAAAATTTAATGAAAAACAATTTAAACTGTGTTGCAGCGTTGTGGGGGTAATATTCTTCAAATGGTGAAATGGTCTTGGGAAGTAGCTCCAGTATACAAGCAGCAAGCCTGGGTTTTGCACCAGTTCGACTGGTTTAGGGGAGCTCGTGTGACAGAGGACAGCACGAAACAGCGATCTCGGAGTCCCCATGAGAGTGGCAGAACTTGTTAAGGAAGCTGAGCATGGTCTGAATACTGGAGCATTAGGAGTGATACTGGCACTGCAATGGGGAAACGGGGTGGGAAGGGATTTTGTAAATCCCTGTGCAGTAGTTGACCTCATGCTGAGTTTCCTCAGACTCGGATCAATAACGAACGCATTTATTCTCTCCTTTTTTTTGTCTGAAAAGTCCATCAGAGAGAGTGAATGGAGGCAAATAGAGCAGGGCTCGGAAAAGGAAGCAGAAAATAGGATTTTTATTGTAGCATTTGCATAATAGTCATCTTGCAAAATTGCTTGGAAATAATAGGAGGAGGAGATGGAGATGAATAGGTTAAGTAGGAGGACAGTCAATTTTGAGTCATGTTAGAAGCGGTAACGTCTTCTCCTCTCTTTGATACAAGGAGCAGTACTGCCCACATAAAGAGCAGAGTTTATAGCAAGGCTACTGGGGAGATATTAACCGAAAGAGAGCGAAAAGTGAGAGGAAGAGCATACCGTGATTCCAGCCCAGGAGCCACCGGGTCAGGAGAGCAGCCTGCGAGGCCATTAGTAACACTTCAAAAGAAGTATTTTAAAAACTCTCCCAAGACCCTGGTGCTTAGGGCTCTCCTTTGAGTTGTTGGAGATCCTCCCAGACGACAGAAGGAAGGACGCTTTGCTTTGTCTGCACATTGGTGTGTCCTGGAGCTTCCTGTTGATGAAAGGCGTGACCCATTGGTCCTGGGCTGGACTTGCCCGTGGCTGGGCAGCTCTTGCCATGGGATGGAGGTGGAGATGGGTCTTGCCACAAGCGATGTCTGTCCCAGGGAGGCAGCTCCTTACAGCTCCACACCCAGCAGCTAGAGACGAGCATGGTTTTCATAATTGTCAGGATCCGGCCCAAAGCAGTGTGTTTGTGATGACCAGCCGTGTCTGGGTGTTTTCCGCGACATGCACAGGCGGTGTGAGAGGGCGTGAGATGGGTTGGTATGGGTCAAGAACCATGCAGGGATGACCAATCTCAACAAAAGCTCATGTGAGTAGGAATCTGATTTTTTGTGTGTGTGTGCAAAAGGTGAAGAACCAGATAACAAGATCTTCCTATACTCGTTACATTTTAGTAACTACGTTGACTGTTTCACTGATTAATTGCCAACTGACCTCTGGGTAGAACTTGCTGGTTTGTTCAAAGCAACGTCAGTTTATATTTCCTGTTTTTTTTGTATTTGCTCTGTGCCTGCAGACAGTGAGTGGCTTGACATGCGTTGCCTTGTCCCTGAGCTCCCACGTGGGCGGGCGATGCTGAGGTTGGGGAATGCGGTGCCCAGTGCCCGGACAGGCCCTCTGCCATGCTGCCGACCAAGAAACCTTCTGCTGCCACGTTACAGGCAAGTTTCTCCACTTGTATGGAGGGTCTTTGAGGACATAATTTACATAGTTCTCTGTGTGTGTTTCTGTTTTCCCCTATTGTAATGTCAGCAAAGAATATTATTTAGAGAGAATTAACCCATTTTTGAATCATTTCATTGTTGGCAAATTCATCAAGCATCTCAAGTTTCTTTATTTTTTCACCTTATGCCATTGATGCAAAAATGTTAAGATTAAATACAACGATAATGAGTAACCACAGCTAAACTGATAGAAGCACGCTTGTTTATTTTATGCTAATTCTTCGAGGACATTGTAAGGTTTGGAAAGAGTTTAAGTTCATGCTTGAAATGTATTGATTAGTGAGACTTAATTTTTCTTTAGCTCTCTCTGATAGTGTTGTAAATATTTCCATTTGTTACGCATAACAAAATATACATTAACCTGTCAGAATACAAATGGCTTTATTCTGGCCACTATGGCTTGAGGGATTTATTCCAAGTCAGTCATGTTACTGTTTACCCTCAGGATGTATAATGTATATTTTAAGGGAGTGCGGATTACTGTAAGACACTTATATTATTTGTGTGATTAATATTAGTGCTACAAGGAATGAGGTCCTGTGGTCTTACTTTGCTCTTATAGTGACTTAATCATTTCTCACAACAGTGAAGTCATCTTAATAAAACATTCCGTACAGCGGTTTGTTTTTTTCTCAGATATGACAAATGCAGCTGCAGTAAGATGTGAATTTTCTGTTATTAAACATATAGTATCATGAATTTAATTTACTGTAAGGCACGTACATGACATCGTTATGTAGCACAGTGAAATTTGAATTTGAGCCCATTTCTGCTTGCCCAGGTGGGACTGGGAGGAAGACTGTGGCCAAACAGTACGTTCTTAAAGTTCGTTTCTCAGCACGACTGACTTATTCCTGAAGTTTTGGATGTGGAATTTCACACGCTGAAAAAGGTCAGCCCTGTAGAGGTGTATTTAAAGTTTCATGTGTGTAATTTGCCACGAGACGTGCACAAACCTGGTCCTCCACATCTCCCAGGGTACAGCACCGCATCCCCCAGCGCTGCATCTTCTCTTTCTTCACTCCAAACACGTGGTCGTGGCTGGATCCTAAACGAGCTGGTCCCAAGATTACGCCTCTGCACGGAGCTCGCAGAGATGCCCCAAAGCTGGCGGTGGGTTGTTGGAGGCGTTGGGCTCCTGCGCCCTGCCCTGGGCAGGGGGAGCACACGGGAGGTACCATTCCTTGATAAGTAGTGAGCATTTGTGTGTTGTTTTAATCAGCCTTTAGGTGTACTTACTATGACTGTAGCAGCACAGCAAGAGGCTGACCTGGTACTCTTGCACATATTTAAGATCATCATGTTAATAAGTGTTATGGCACCCAAGAGCAGTTGTGTGTCATGTCTGTTGTGATGGACATTAACACGCACAAAATTCCAGTGAAACACATATACTGCGTGTTGTAAGCACCCAATGAGAGAAGCTGTGGATGCCCCATCCCTGGAGGGGTTCAAGGCCAGGCTGGATGAGGCTTTGGGCAACCTGGGCTAGTGGGAGGTGTCCCTGCCCATGGCAGGGGGTGGCACTGGATGGGATTTAAGGTCCCTTCCAACCCAAACCATTCCATGATTGTAATTAAGCTCCCACCTGAACAGGGCACCTGTACCCTTCCTGTGTGCCTGGTCACTTAGGAAAAAGCCTGAACAGACAAATCCTCTTTGCGCCGACTTTGAGTCCAAACCCTTTGCTCCAGTGGCAGGAGCCTTGTCCCCTCCCAAAGCTCCATGTCCCCAGGGAGAGATGCACCGGAGCCCTAGAAAGGGCTTGGAGGGGAGGACCAACGCATTTGTGGTAGAGGTGGCCAGACCTCATGTCTAAGGTGCGTAGATACTGCTCCTCAAATTTAACCCCTGTTCTGCCGGGGCCCTCCCTGTGCCGTTGGCTGCCTGTCGTCGGCGTTCCATCACCGTACAGCGAAGGATGGGTGTTCCGAAAGCAGAGTCTCTTCTCCAAGGCTTTGAAAACAGCTTTTGCTGTGTAAACAGGATGCTTTATGAAAGAACCTTACTGAAATGCTGGCCTCCTCACATAGAAAACATTTTACGGTTTAAAAGTATTTAAAATGATCAGGGTTCTGGTGGAAGTTGTCTACAGTGCAAAAGAATGATGTTGGTAATTACAATAAATTCAGCCAGGATACGGTGGACAAGAGCTTTAAAAACTTCAGAAACATCAATTAAAGCCCAAGTTCTGTGCAATAAGCATCAAAAATTGATAAAACCTCAAATTTAGGTTTTTAGATTTAGTGTTTAAATCAATCAACTGCAAACAAGATTTAATTAAAGAATATTATTTCAAAGTGTAATTACCTACTGGGATTAGAATGAACCTCTATTGCCCATAATGTTCTCCTACTGTGATCCCACACTGAAAAATGTTGAGTTTTAGATTAATATGCATCTTGTAAGTACAAGTCCTAATCTCAATCTTAAAGGACATTTAAAACACACTTGGAACCTTCTATGCAATCAAGCACAGTGTGACTACAATGTCCACCATGCTAAATTTGTGATTACATTTTTTATGTGCATGATTTAAATCGCTTTAGCAGCCGTCCAGGGAGCATTTTACCCTGCATATTAATTACACAAAGGCTTTGTCATGTGAGGGTCTCAGTGGTCATGGTCTGTAATCCAGCTCATTTGAACTGTGAGTGCAGTTTTTGAGCATGCTGTGCACATCAAGCTCGGCTTTAAAGCTGGAATACGCTGCGATGGTTAACAGGTATGGCTCCTGCTTAAGGAATGAATGCCATTTATTCAGTGACATCTGCAAACTAATTGCTAAAAAATCTGAAACTGGAAAAGCGTGCTCACAAAGCTTCAGAAATGCACAGAAAGATGGGCTCTGCTATTCCAGCATCCTGTTAGCTCCAAAAAGCAGAATCCCAGCAAAAAATAGTACAAACCAGCCACGATTCTTACTCAAAGGGGACTTAGGTTATTCTTTTGACTGAAACTACCAGTAGTTAAAACTGCTTAGTATTTAATATTTTTCAATTACTTGTTTTCTTCCTTTTCATCCGAGTATTCTCTCCTTTAAAAAAAAATTATCTCATCTAGTTTAGGTTTTTTTTCTCTTTGTCCATCTTATCTGGATTGTAAACTCTGAGTTCACAGGGAATTTGCTATCGCACACAATGCTGCAAATCCATCACGTGGAACTATGTTACAGCCGTGGTAAACATTTGGATACGCATACTTGTCTCTGCATGTATGTATTTTTTTAGAATTTGCTTCAGTCCTTTTAAAGTCTGCCATTATTATACCTATGAAAGAAAAACCCCATGTCTTATGGTTGAATTTAGGAACACAAGAAATGCAAGAGCTGATGGGACCAGGCTGGACCTCGTCTGCCGGGCGTGCTTGCACAGTCAGATTCTCATCAACAGACTGCTTGTGTCAACAAAGAGACCAGGGTCACTTTTTCAGTTTAGCCAAAGACTAGATTCTGCAATCCTTCACCATTTCTCACTCGGAAAACCTTTAACTGAAGCCATAAGCAGGCTGTATTCTTATTATCCAAACGAGATTCATGGGACTAATCCCATAGCAGAGACAGACTGGTGCCTCTGTTGCCTTCCCTTTTGTGCAAGAACTAAACAAGAACGACACATAAAAATGGTGCTGAATCCTTCAGAAAAGATGCTTTTGGACAAATCTGCACATGGTTTGAGGAAAGCATTGCCGTGCAAAGGCAGTCCAGCAACTCACAGGAGTTGAAGAGAGGGGTGTGTCTCTCACTAAATGTTTATTCTGAGTTGTTATGATTAATGCCATTTTTTTTTTTTCTTTTTTTTTGGTAGAGTTACCAAACCTGGTCACTGGTGCCTGGCTGCCAGGAGCATCAGCCAAAGAGCCCACCTGGCTCAGTGTGATGAGTTCTGCCCGTTCTCAGGGGACCGGGCACAGGGATGGGTTGAAGGGCAGCCCAACACAGCAGGTTTGCCTTTGTTGAATTCTTTCTTTATCTCCTGCACCCAGCTCGTCTCCTGCAACCAATGCAACCCCCACACCCAACACCTTGTCTGGGAAAGGCAAGGAGTGATGGGCACCATAGCTGGGACACAGCAGAAAAGGTCACAGCAGTGAATCACACAGAATTCCAGAGGATGGCTGCTGTATTAGGCGATCACTGCACCCAGGAGAGCCTCACCAGGCATTCACGCCGTGCTCAGTGGAGGGGAGGAGAGCGTTCGCTGGGCAGAGACCAGCAGGGCTTGGAAAGGAGAATTGATGACCCAACTGCAGATGGACTTCTCACTCTTCATGTGGTTTTCTTAGAAAGCCCAGGTTGCTTTTGTGTTCTTGGAGGCTTGTACAACTTCAGATTTTCTGAAATTTGTGTTCAGAAAAATCAACCGCATTTCAATTGAGAGGAGTTTTCAGTTACTAAAAGGCAGCTCTTTGTCCTCTCAATTTCCTCTGTTTCCAAACTTATTTTTTTTAATTTTCCAAAAATACTTGATCTGTAAGAAGAAAAAAAAAACAAAAGCAAATAAATTTGGAAAACGTACTTGTGTTGTTCCAATCCCTGTCCATAGTTGTGAGTATTTTGCTCAACCAGCAGTAACAGAAACCCCCAAACCCTGTCACAAAAAACCTGGAGTAGGATTTGTTCTAGTTCTTCCATGTGACATGATGGCCCTGACTGCTTTCTCAATTCACTGACCATACTTAAAAGAGAAAAGAAGTAATTTAAGTTGTATCATTTGAATGAAAACCCTTCTTGTTCCATTTTCGTAAGGTTTTGAAGACTAGAAGAGTAAGCAAATTGGAAAGGAAAACACTGTTTCAAGATAAAAACCCACCCTCACTGGCTAGCTTTGAAATACCTGTATAAAAGATTTGATTTTTTTTATCTTTCCCAGTAGAAGCTGTTCTTCAGAGGTAGCTAAGTCATTGAATTTGGTGTTTTCCTGGGTTTTTTGTTTTTCCCCAGAATATGACTAGCCCAATCAAAACTCTCCTGGCTTTTCAATATTTATTCTTTGTCATTCCTGCTTCCCTGGTGGTTCCTGAGGGGCACACGCGGTGCCTCCGGAGCAGCCGGTTATTTCCCCCATCTGCTGGCGGGTGCTCAGGGCAGAGGTCACCTGTCTTCCGACAGAACTTTCTTTTTCTCAAAACTTGTGCTAAAAGAGCCATGCAGATTTTCAAAGTGAAAAATGCATTTCAGTGCCTGGGCCGTGCCTCTGCCCTGCTTTCTAGTGCCTTCTACCAGAGATGCACATTAATGAAACCTCTCCTCTCCACTCGGGAAGTTATTCTTCTCAAAAACCCACCCCAAATCTGTGGCCTTTTACATTAAATTTTAATCAGTCTTGAATTTTGAAATCTCAGCATAAAGCTGTTGATATCTGTCTCCTTTGATAAATTATAAAGGTAAACTTTAATGAACAGTGAATAGGATCACCTTTGCTACTTGGGGGTAATAGAATAAAAAAGCAAACAAACACATTTTTCTTACTGCCACATGCCTCTCCTTAATAATAAGTTTTGTGTCTTCTGCAGAAATGGATGCTGTATAAAGTCTCATTAAATTAGCTGACTGATGGAATAAATGCACAGCCCATGGCTCTCCAGTCCATAGCAAACTAAGCAAGGGTCTTGATATCTCCGAGTTCTGCTTATTTACACATGCCTCGGACTCTTCTCACAGATATGTAAATTATTCTGGTTAAAACTAAATGCTAAAGTCTACACCATTAGTCTTCCACTTCATGATCTCCACATGGGGCTGTTAGAGGGATAATGTACCATACAATACACGGTTTACTTTTAATTAATAGAAAAAAAATGTGAAATGAATATTAAATGTAGCTTAATGTGAAAGAAACCTCAAAGCGGTATGGTGGTTGCTTTTTTTTCTTTTTTTTAAATACTCAGCTCTGCTTTGGTATTAGAAAATAAGAAATGTAGTAGCAGCCTAGAAACATCATTAAAGCATGGGAAAAGAAGGAGAAGCAGGTAAAAGTGCTGGTGAAGGGAGGTCAGTCCAGGCCCTGGAGGGGGGATACCCATCTGGAGGGACAGGGGGGGCTCTGCTCAGGGCCCCCAAAACACTGAGAGTGGCTCAGAGGCTCCCAGCTCCCCGGGGCACATACCCCACATGAATTGCAGGATCTGGTATTAAATCTTAATATAAAAACCCCTCATCAAACAGAAGCATTTAATTAAAACACAAGATCTGTTTGTCTGTGTTATAATTCAACGTGTCAAAATTAATGCCCCTGTTTTTAATAAATAGAATTACCAATTCACAAACAGTTTATCACACTCTTCTCAACAACGGAATGGAATTTTAATTATACACCATTATTTATTGAGGCAAAACGAGCGCGTTCTGTAATATTTGCCAACAGCACGAGTAAGGGTTTAAGGAGGAAAGCTCCGTTGAGTTGCAATTTCCTCAGGCAGCATCCCCTTTGTCTCCTTCGGCTCACCTAGGATAAGGTGTGAAGCTTGGAACCAGACCAAGCCTGCGGAGGCTTTAGGAGGTAACAAGGTGCTCACCGAAGGCACTTATTTGTGAGATTAAAGGGTCTGAACTAAAGCCTGAAATTAGTAACTTTTCATCCCTTGCACCAGGACAAGCCTGTGTTTTGTCATAAAATAAAGACCCGGCGTTTTAAAGCCTCTTCAGCAGGAGGAATGGGAAACTAAATGCTCCTTGCTCATTTCTAAATTATTCATACGTTCTTAATTGTGATGTTATCCTTACAAACAGGAGTAATGGTGCCGTTCACAGCCTAAAATCCGGCAAGTGCCTGCCAGTGAAGCGGGGTCGTTTAATGCACGGCAGCGGAATCTTTGAGACGGGGGATGGAGGGGAAGGCTCTGCCAGCAGAAATACGGGGAGACGCTGGGATTTTGCAAGGAGGCATTGAGTAACCTGGGCTGATGGCTGGGTGGGATGGGGAATCCAGTGCCTGGGTCCCAAGGAAAACTCATGGTCACAATAGATTAACTGTCCTGGGCTTTGGATGGAAAAGGGAGAACAAAATACCAGCAAACTGCCTGCAAGCAGCTCCACCTCCAAGGCTTATTTCTGCCTTTCCCAGTGAAATGACTCCGTTTGCTCACCTGTGTGGAAGGTGACTCCATGGGGAGTGGTGGGAGCCTGCAATGGTGGCTTGGGGATGTTTCCTCCATGATCTGTGCCATGTCCTGTCGTAGGCAGAACCACAGCACCTACCGTTCTGTAATCAACTGCAAGGAGTTTATTCTGGGAAAGAAGAATTGCAGAAGCAATATGGTCCCTAGAGAAGAAGTAGGACCAGGATGGGGTGGTGCTGACTCCTCTTCCAGGTGCCTGGAGCTCAGCGCAGGGCTGGCCTGGGTGGTGCAACCGTTCACATTCCCATTGCAGAGAGGGTGCAAGGGCAGCATCCCTTCTTTTTAACTGAAATCACATAATTGTTCCTAAACTTGCTCTTTTTAGGGATTGGCTGTTGAAAACAAACAAACAACCAAAAAACCAACAAAGATCATAATTTCAAACTCTTATTTAAATTATTTAAAATGTGCAAAATCACGTTGGTTGAAAAAACTTCAGGAAGGTGCAAGACTGGGAATTTTTTTCAGCATCCACGGATCAGCAGCGGAGCATTAAGCTGCTGTGTGCAAAGCTGTATTGATTTCTCTGTGACTCTTGGAGTGCATCACAGTTTGGGAGGCTTTTAAGGGCTTTTACATCCTCTTATTTTGCCAGAGCCTCCTTCCTCCCAGGCTTGTTTGCAGGCAACATGGTCACATTGCTCCTGGGGACAGCTGCTGGGCTCCAGCTGCACCCCACCAAAGCTGGCCCCTTATCTCACAGATGGTGGCGATGGCAATCACCATCCTTGTGCTGGTGTGCCCACCTGGGTGGGAGGAGGAGGAGGGTGCCCGTAGGGAGGAGGGTCCTGGGCAATTTCCTTCATTAGTGGGTGGGGTAGGGCTGGGCAAGTCTTAGGAAGGTGGAGTAAGGTGTGCTGGTGGAGTCTTGGGGACAGGAGAGTTTAGGTAAGTTCTTGTTGATGGGAAGTAGAAAAAAAAGCTGTTATTTTGCTGGGGGATGCTTGTAAATTGTGGTTGCTTTAAATGCAACAATCAAGAAGCATATTTAAAATATAATTTTTGTGTTAGGGTGTGTTTTTGAGAATTGCTGAGAATTTTTGAGAATTCTACTTGCCTCCGATGGGAGGTAAATCCAGGTTGCTTTTGTTTCTCTTGGGTTTCAGTTTCTGTTTCTCATGCAACAGCCAAAGGGCAGCAAGGCAGGGATGGAGCTGGTGGGGTGTGACTGGGCTTAGGGGCAGCCCTGTCCTGGGGAAATGCACCTCTGCTTCTTGATTTTTTTGAGAACTGTTACTGTTGGTTCCTAAAATATTAAAGTGAAGACAAGGCTAGGGAAACTCTGGAATTGTTTTGGTAGAAGCCTGATGTTCTCTGAGGCTTTTAGAGGCAAAATGGGCTTTAGAAAGACTTACGTTATGTTTCCCATAATAGATGGAATGATGCTGTCTTAACAGCATTCTGCGTGGTTTTTATAATGATGTTGGCTGGATGCACCTTTGGGACCTCTGGGGTTGTCTCTTGGGGTAAAGTCCCTGAGCCTGGTGGTGGCTGGGACTTTCTGAGTCTGTTGGAGAACCCTGGAGCTAAGGGAAAGGCCACACCGTCCAGGGAAATGCCTTTTGTCTTCCAAGACTTGGCTGTAAAACCCAGAAAGGATTCTGATTTTTTAGGGTAGGGTAAAATATCTGCTTCCAGAGCAAAATGTTGACCTGTCCTGAATCCGCCTTTTTCTCCGTGGGCCAGACTGCAGGGGGAAGTGTCCCTGTAGACTCTGTATTTTTAGTTAAAAGATGTAGAAATATCTTGTCTCCTGAGTTGGTATGTGGAACCTCACTGACACCACAAACCTGACGATGCTGGGAGCCCTGGCCTTGGATTGTTACCTTTAAGGAACAGCATGAGCTGCACAGTCTCAGAAAAAAAAAAACAGCTAATATCTTCATGGTGTGTGTGTTAATACACGGCGTTTACGCTTCTGCGACTTTAATTTCTGCCAGTCGTAGTGCGATGAGTAAGGCGGTGTTTTGCCAGTCTGGGTTTGCTGGTGCAGCATCCCTCAGTCCAAGGAGACCCCGCGCCGGGGCTGCTGGCGAGGGCTGGCGTGAGTTGCATCTGCTCCGCAAGGCGAGATCTGTGGTGAAATTATCGCTGCAAATCATGAGTTTTCCTCAGAATGAAAAGCAAACAAACAGAAAACCCACACACACATTCCCAGCGTGCTCCCTGATATGTCGCTGGACCATAAAGGATGGATGGGAGATAACGAATGTGTTCTCGTATCTCACGACAAACTTGCAGGAAAGTATTCCTGGCGCTTCCAGTTTCGGTGTTACAGGGCTGCACGTATCCCGGGCTTGTTGCAAACATCACATTTCAGATTGTTCAAGATCCCAAAAGCCAAAATAAATATATTTACAGACAAGTGTGTCCCAGCGCTGTAACAAATGCAGCAGACTCCCACCGGGATTCCTTTTCCCTGCTCGCTTCAAAGCGTGACTCTCAGACAATCTTCTGTGCGGGTTATGCCTCAGGGCACTGTTATTAGGGGGGGAAAAGAAAAGTAGATTAATTTGGTTAACCAGCCTTTTATGCCTTCTCTTCATAGGCTGCTCTAGGTGGAGTTTTCATTTTCTAAATAACAGGGCCCGGAGCTCCAGTTTGGGAGTCTCCTGGATGCTACAGAGTTTAACTTTTGCATAGGATAAAAGAACACTTTCTGTTGTCTTTGAGTGGTTTTTGTTTGGGGTTTTGTTTTGTTTTCGTGGTTTTTTTGTTGGTGGGTTGGTTTGTTTTGTTTTGTGGTGTGTTTTGGTTTTTTTTTTTGTCTCAGCAGAAGGGAAAATACAGTCCTAGAAAAGCAGATACCAGTAGGTAAATACAAAAGGCAATCTGTGCAAAAGCTGTGTTTTGAGAACAACTGCGAGCAGTTTGCTTGCACTAATAGCAGGATGAGCAGATGGAAGAGGCTCTTGTTCTCTGGGTGGGCTGGGATCATCAATGTCACGGTTTGAGGGGTCTCGGGGTGCTTGCCCCTGGGGCCGCGAAAGGATGCTGCGCTGCTGTCTTCACAGCATCCTTGGTGTCCTCCATTCATGATGTTGTGTGGTGTAAACCAATCTTATAGAGGATGGTCAGGTTCCCCCATCCTTTTAATGAGGAAAATAAATTTATTTAAACATACCTCTAGAGAAATCCAGGCATGGTGGTTTTACAGACAACAGGGGCAGGCGTAATTCTGTAGATGTGAGCGTTATTTGCAAATAAATGCCCTTCGCAGTCTCTAAAGATTATTATGCAGGATGTCTTCCCAGCTCGCAGATGAACTATGAACTAATGGTTCCTTTTTGCATAGTTCACTTGACAAAGAATTGGTAGATTTTCTGTGTAATTTGCTATTATCCTAAAACTCTCAGCAAACCAAAATGCCAACCTGGGTTTTAAAATGTGATGTGTTTGAAAATGGAAATTTGACCACTCCAAATAGCAAAATTTTCATTTCCATTAGGATTTTTATGATCTGTCTGATTATAGATCAGAAAAACACACTGTTCCACAGCCTCCTGCGATGCACTAGAAAAAAAAAATACAAAAACAAAGGTGATTATTTGTACTGGGAATGGCATGGCTCGTTCAGTGCTTTATCAGAGAATATAGTCGCATTGGAGGCTATTGCATTTTCAAGGATTTATTTACTTTAAAGGGCTGTAAGTCTCTTTCGGGCCCTATACTCTCCTTTTCTTTCCATGGGGAGCAAGTGGGAGCTCCCCGGAGCAGAAAGCACCGTGTCAGGGGCATTGTGCCCGTTAGCATCAGGTTGTGACCATATCTCCCCATGACCACCACCCTGGGGACATTGGGGATGCTCTCTGCCTTGCAGAGGGAGGGAGGGATGGCCCTGCCTCGTCCTCACCTTGAGCTGGGTTGCTGCTGCATGGCCAACACCTTCCAAGGCACAGGGGAGGGTGAGAGGGGTGGGTGGGGGCAGCAGCCCTCAGCCTGTTTGGGGGGGGGGCTGGCCAGGAAAGCAGGGGATGAAATTTTGGAGAAGTGGGTTGCTTCATTGAGAGGTCTTTTCTCTGCTCTATTGGCTCCAGGTGGAATATATTGTCCCCTATAATATAAATGTAATATATAGCCCCCCCCCTCACCCAAAGGGGGGTGCAGGAGAAACACTCTTAATCAGGGGGTGCAGGGACAGGACAAGGGGTGATGGGTTTAAGTTGAAAGGAGGGAGATGGAGATGAGATGTGAGGAGGAAATGTTTTCTTGTGCGGGGGGTGAGGCAGTGGCCCAGGTTGCCCAGAGCAGCTGTGGATGCCCCATCCCTGGAGGGGTTCCAGGCCAGGCTGGATGAGGCTTTGGGAAACCTGGGCTGGTGGGAGGTGTCCCTGCCCATGGTAGGGGGTGGCACTGGGTGGGCTTTAAGGTCCCTTCCAGCCCAAACCATTCCATGATTCTATGATTGTCGGTATATGAGCAATAAATCTTCCTCCTTTGTAATCCGTTGTGTTTGCCGTTCGGGATGCTCATGTACTTTGATGGAGAAGGTGTGAGGGTGTGGTTGCAGATCTGACCAGCTGCACAGCTGATGTTCTCTCCCGTTGGCAAACGGCTGTCCGGAGCCAGGCTATCGCAGGTTTATGTTAATATGCTCCGTGCTTTCTCCCTCCCCTCCAAGCGCAGCTCTGCCGCTCCTGGGGCTCCCCAGCCGGCTGGATGCTCATTGCCTAAAGCAACCCAGGCACAAAGGCAGCCGCGGTTCACAGTTAAATGCGATTCTGTCCCTGCAGATGTGCGGCACAGCTGGAGGAGGTCTCTGGCGCCTCATTTGTGCATCTTCTCTCCCCGGGGCCGAGCCCGGCGTTGGTGTGTACGCGGTGTCTCGGCAGCGGTGCCAAGCCTCCAGGTTCCCGTGCCCGCTGGCTGCGGCACAAGTGGCGAGGATGGATTTGGGATCCCTGCATGCTCCCCGACCAGATTCCAACATCCTGAGCAGAATGCAAAATTGTGATGTGTGTCAAAACTGCCAATGGGCAGAGACAGGAGGAGGAAAAAAAAAACAACAAACCAGTTCCACAGTGCTCTGAAAGCTCCGTTTGCATCAAGTGCTGATGCCAGATTGTGCCGTGATATGTGTGTCCGTCACCGAGCGGGTCCCTTCATGTGGTCGCTAACCTGTGCCGGCTGACTGGTGTGAATGGGTGTGCATACTGGGAGGGGTCTGTTAATTTGTCGGAGGCAGGTTTTGTCTACTGCTGCTTCTTAGCACTGCTCTCGGAATTTGGAACTTTTCCACAAAGAAAGTCGCGTTCAGCTCGTAAATGAATTATGTCGCAGCTCGTGCAACGCGGGCGCCCTGGGCTTGGCAGGATGCCTCGAGCTCGGAGGGGAGCGAGGGGGATGTGGCTTACTACAAACAGCTGTGCAAACAGGTCCTTCCACAAAAGCCATACAGATCGGATGCCACACTCTATAATATTGTGACAAATCTGTGTCTACGAGCAGCCTCATGCCTGTCACCACCCCGTAAACCGTGCAGGCATGGTGTGTCTGGTCTGCGATGGGGTGGGACTTTGCATCCTCGCTGGGAGGCAGAAATGGGGCATCACTGCCTCTGCGTCATGCTGCAGGGAAGGGTGGCTTCTTAAAAAAAAAATTTTTTTTTTTTGCTATTATTTATTTCAATCTCTCAGTGGCCAGAAATTTTAACAAATTCTAGGGAGGGGTTTGCCTCTGAACTCTGCGGGTTCATGTGGGATGTGCATTATGGGTTCTGGACTGAGTTTGGGGATAATTAAGCTGAAGCGTTTGGGAGTTTTAGGTGTATGATTTAGGTGGCAGAAGTGGGAATAAATTGTGACAGTCCTGTCTTCTAGACCTTCATGTGGATGTTGGTTAACCCCCCAGCGCAGCTCTGCTGTCTGTGCTCTGAACTCCCCCCCAACAACGCTTTTGAAAATAGCAAACCAATGTGCTGACGCACCAATAGGTCACGGTTTGTTACGTGCACAAAAACTCTTCAATGTATTACCGGCTTTGCAATTTAAAGTATTGCCCAAGGTGGAGTGTTTGCTGTGATCCCTCCCTTGCTAGGAAGAATTGAAGCAAATGTTTTCTCTGATGCTCTCTTCACCACGACTTGGCTATCCTTTTAGTTTCTGTAGTATCCATCTCTTATGACCCTTGTAAAACACACAAAAGTGTCATAATCTAACCCCCTGACCAATTCTTACAAATCATGTGTTACTCAGACCATAACTTATCTCCCCTTCCCTCCTCTCCCCCCACTGTTATTCCTGGCTGTGCCATACGTGTCTGGTTTTCCTCCTGTTGGCAATCAGCGTAGAGGGGTTGAGTGCTGCCTTCAAACAGAGAAACTGCACTAGATGAAGTAGGGGTCTTCCTCCTGTGGAAGTGGAGCTGATCTAGGATACAGATATATTTTGCAAATTTTTTTATTTTGAATAGGTGTAATAGTTTGCATGGGAAAATATGAGATCTTAAGCCTAAAATTTACTTTGTAATTTTTTTAAATAATCTCATAGAGAAAAAAAAATTGATTTGGGTCCTTTTTTTTAACTTTTTTGGGGGCTTATACAACAAATCTCTGTTGAAGCATGAGGTAGGAAAGTGAAGTGCCACAGCTCAGGTTTGGAGAATAAATCTGCTTAAGTTTTTTAGTGAAATTCTAGGAACAAAAAAATCTGAGGATTTCTCATTGTAATTCTCATGTATTTTCATTTTGTTGCTGGAGTAGTTTTATTTAAACATAATCCTAATAATCTAAAATCTAAACATAGTGATGCTCTTCCTAAGCAAAGACACACATTGCAAAATATTAGAAATTACGGGATATAGTAATAATCAGTTTTACAACATTTTAATGATGTCTGGAAGAATCTCCCAAAGTGTACACAAAGATTGTATCTCGTTTCTGTTGACTTTCACTAACGTTGGCCAAGGGCTAGAATGTCTTTTCTTCTTACGCTGCTGGGATAAGAAAACCCTGTAATTTGGAAAGCTTATACTGTGTCAAAATTCAGAAAGGTGATAGGCATAGGCTTGGATCTACTCCAACAAAGACAAGAAAATCCAGAAAGATAATTACTATGGAAGACAAAATCCCACTCTTTGTTTGCATCTAGTGCGTATTTAGCATATTTTTGCTAGTCCTGAAAAACAGCTCTGCCAGATGAGGTGCTAGATCTGGCTCTTTCTATATTAAGATGGTTTTAAAAATTACAAAAATAATGGATTGGGAACAGCATCTTTCAAATACATGTATTTCTCTGCCTTTTCCCGAGCTGCTGTTTGCTCTCTGCAGACGAGCGCGGCGTTTGGCAGGTCAAGCCCTTTCCTCCGGCCGTGGCTCCCCGGTGGCAGCAGACACTGACCCTTTGTCACTGCTGAGCAAAGCGTTGGCGTTCCCGTCCCGGGGCCAGCTAATGCTGCCAGAGAGATTGTGGCGCCCGCCGGTGCCGACAATGAGCCTTTTGTGCCCACTCGGGGCCGTGGGGGCTGCCGTGACTCACCGTCACGCATGGGTGCTGTGGTCCATCCCAAACAGTTGCGTGCCTCTTCCTACCCCTTGGACTGTGCTCCTGTTGGGTGAACAGACTCATCCAAGTGAATTTTTTCAGCTAACCCAAACTTCCATCTGAAGCTCTGCTCAACAATAGATGGTTCTGGAGGTCTGAGGGTGCCGTTATCTTCTTCCATGATATTGTTTTTTTCGGTGGTGTTCTGCAGCAGAAGCCTGACGTTCCTGATCTCTTGTGGTTTTTCTTTTCCTAGTTAAATAAAATCAGGAAATAAAGCTGGAGATGTGCTTCTCTCCCACAGAGCTGGCTTGGGAGACAGGAAGAAGAGTGATGGTGTTGGTGAGTGCCAGGTGACCCCTCGCCCTTGGGTGCTGGCCACTGTGCCCCGTGGACCAAGGTGCATCCCCATCCCACTGCACGCACCAACGCTCGCTTGCAGGCAGCGGCACTCACCACTGCGGTGGAGCAATCCCCCTGCCACTGAAGGGATTGCGAGATAGAAATCCCAAAGGTTAATCTATCCATTATTATAAATATTTATAAATTGGTTGGATAAATCATACTGTGTAATTATCTACCTAACTAGTCAAGCCATTAGGACATTAAATAGCACAAATCAGAACTCATTTGGTTCATCAGGAGCCTGATCTTGTTATGAAAGAGCTGAGTGATGCTGTGAACTTTTCTGGGGTTCTGGGGCAGGGAGCTGGGTGGGAACTTCATCTACGAAGTGTGGTCGGCCTTTAAAAAAATGACAAACCTGGGGTATTTGGTCAAAAAGGAACGTCTCCAATGGGAAAAGATCCTCAAGCATAGTTCTAAGTCAAGTGCTAACACACCAACAGAACTAAAATGTGGCATGGAAACATCAAAATCTTCTCTCTGCGACATTTTAAAGAGATGGTTTATACAAAGTATTTCCAACTTTGTTGAATTTATGTTGGCTGTGGCTATGTATTGATAATCGGATGGTCAGCATGCTTTTTTACCTCAAAGGCTTTCAAGAATATTTCAACCCATTGCAGAGGAGTTGTCTATATGGTATTTTTTTTCTCCATTTGCTTTCCATGGACTCAACTACTGATCTTCTGTAGAATTCTCCAGCGATTTCTTTCAAGTCCCTAGCACGCATGGGTAAAACCCAGAGGTGTGGCTCACACTGCTGAGTGTCGTTTTTAGTTTGTAATTATGGTATTTCTACCACTGTAATGAGCAAACCCTTCCTTCCTGTGTCTTCTCCATCCAAAGGTGAGGTTGCAGGGAAGGGGGAAATGAGGCCACTCCATGCAGCCCCCAGTTGATGTGTTATGGTCAATGGGCTCTTTGGGCAGCTCAGAGAGACAACTGGGTGCCCGCACTTCTCTCAGCCCACTTTCCAAGTCCAGTTTGCAGCTGTGAGATAAAGTTACAACTATCTCATGGCACTTTTACATTTCAAAGAACTCCTAGGAAAATAAAAAGAGGATGACTGTGGGTTTTGGAAGTATCCAAACCAGCACAGCTCAAGGCTCATGGATGTGGGAGTTGGGGACAAGACAGAAGTTGGGTCCCAGCCTAGCACTGGCTTCATGGGTGTGGCAGAGAAAAACCCACGGCATTTCCACCGTCGTGTGGAAATGGTATTGGGTTAGCAGGGTTCTCCAGTAATAATCATAAAACAAAATTTATCTTGTCTATTTAAAAAAGAAAAAGGCACCTTCATGGTGTTCCCACTTGAAGCTGATTTTTGTATACAAACAAACCAACAAAATTTTATCTTTCACACCAAGCCTGAATTTCACTAAGTTCTGCCTCATTTAAATGACAAGAGCCACTAAACAATTAGTACTTACTCTCAAGTCCCTGAGTTCAGCCTGTCGCTGAAAGGATGGGTGGCAATTCCTGGGTTCATGTGTTCTTGGTGGCTGCGCACGGGGGATGTGATCTTCTGGGGGCCCCACGCCTGCTCCAGCCCCAACGGGGGGGCTCGGGCATGAGCATCCTCTGCGTGATGCCTTCCCCCCAACATAGCACAGACAGCCCTTAAAATACAGGAGGGGTGAAGCGTGGGTGCTCCCAGCCACTGTTTGCAGAGTTCCCTTCCCTTACCCAACCGTGTCCTTTAAACTTCAGTTTTCCGTCAGTTTGAGGGAGAATCGCCAAGATTGACAGCAGAGGCACCCAGCCCCGCGTGCCTGCCAGCGGGGCCAGCAGCCTGGGGGTACCGGCAGCTGACACCCCCCAGGCAATCGCAGCGATACCGCTGTGATCTGAAGCAGCAACTCTGGATGCGCAGCACTGAGCAGATTTGCTGGGGTTTTATTTGCTTTTTTTTTTGTATACAAATTGGAGAAATTATTTTGCTATGACATTTAAATAACAACGACACAAAGTAGGATGTAACTCCTCAGGAGTACGTTCTTCTCTTGGTGTCTGCATGTAGCTCCCACTGGTATTGACGGGAATTTTGCAGATGTATCCAAGGAAGAAAAAACCTTTAGCATTGCATAACCAACCTGAATTCCTCCTGAGACAACCAGATCCTGAAGCAGTTGGTGGAGATTGCTGCATTTGAGAAGTTATTTGTTTCACCTGCATATCAAACTCCAACTTATATTTTTATTTCGAGAGCATATTGCGCATCCTGCTTCTGGGAAAACACCGCATGCACATTCAAGTTAAATTATATTTCACACTGTGCCTAAATACATTTACTGAAATGAGATTCAAACAATTAAATATGTCTTCTATGATTTTTCTCTCTGTTAGTCCAGTAGCCTAATAATTATCTCAACTGTTTTAATATGTCTTGCGCCGTGCTGTCAATTTATTTAGTTGGAATTAGTTTTCTATTTCTTTTTGCAAGTGTTGCCTGTTTACTTAACAATATTTGGCTTTGCCTAATGATATGTACAGAAGACAGGGCTAAGTGGAACATCAGCTGTTTACATCAGCTCCAACAATTAATGCATGTTAATTTTTAATTACAGCGATTGTACTAGAGGCAGAATGTATGTTTTTTTCGCAGAACAGATGTACCAGTCAGCTTTGCTGGTGAACACGCATATCGATTAGATGTTGACGCTGCCAGCGTTTCCGAGGGTGTCAGCTCCTAATGTACTTGCAGATGTATGGATCGCGGTCCGGAGACAGACAGCGATGCGCCGGCCGCTGCATGCATCGCTTTCTGCAGGGGTGGTTGTGCTCCCGCAGCGTCCAGCTTCCTGCGGTGAGTCCTGGAAAGTGAGAGGAGCCCAGGGCTGATTGCCTCTAGGGTCTTAATCCTCCTCTAAGCTCTCTGAGGGGTTCCTGGGTTTGTTTCCAAGTAGACCGAAAGCAGCACCAGTCCTGGTGGTTTTTGTCAGCAGTGTTGACTCTTCGATCAGCGCCAGAGAAGGCGGTTAAGTGGCCCGCAGAGCGATTCCCCTGTCCTGACAGGCAGCAACCCTGGGTTCTGCTGGTGGTTTATTGAAAACCTTTTCAGTCGGTGGTCTTCCTGGTTGTGAAGAATCCCATAAAACCAGCAAATCCTCAGTTTGTCTTTGGCGCAAAAGTATTTGACTTGTCCGTGCTGAAGGGTGGTGTGGCAAAACCCACAGACCGTGAGTGGCGGTGGTGGGGGGCAGCCCTTGGGTGGCTGTTGGGGTGAGACCTCATTGAGGTCTGTCTTGTGTCGGGTTGGTTTTGTGTTCAACAGTTTTGAAGTTCTCATCAGGCATATGATTATAAAAAAATAAATATGGAATTATCAGAATTAAACTTTTAAAGAGAAAACTGGTGTAATTCTGGGGAGCTATAGAGCAATAAGCAACCACATTGAAACGTGCCTCTCCTAGTTGATAACAAACTCATTTCCATCAGAAGTATGGGACCAGAGTTGCTCGTCTGAGCGTGATAATGCTCCTGTTTCATAACAGATTCACCCTGATGGGCGCTCTTGCATCTCTTAGGTATCTAAGTAGTTATTAAAGAATTTAAGAATTACAAATACTGCAGGTAGCAGACTTTTCATGCATAAGCTACCATATTCATAGCGTCCCAGCAAAGCCACCTAATGAGTAGTAAAGATGAATCATAGCCCTCTCGCAAGACGTATTATATGTAAATATTATAACAGCTATGAAGAGAACCTTGCTAGTTCTGGTATATCTCCTGGGCCTTGCATACAAGCAGCAGTGATAACACATATTGGAAAAAAGGAGAAAAACAGAAGTACATTGTACTATTTCCTCTTTTCTGTCATTGGAAATTACTGTAACAGTAAAGCCTTGGCCCCATGGAAACCAATGGGGGTTCTGCTGTTGGCTTTGATGGGGCTCAAATTTCTAGGCATCGTGAAGATTTTAAAATATTGCATTAAATTAAGTAGTGAAAGACAAGATGTGAACCAAAAGCCTCCTGTAGGTATTTTGGTGGCCTCGGTGCATGGGCAATTTGAGAAATGCCTGTTACAGGGAATGGAGAACCTCGCTAGGGATGTGCTAGTGCTACTCAACGAGTCGTAACTATTAGGTTACAAATAACTCAAAGTTAACGCTATGCCAATAAATGGCCAGTGAATGTGAAATATGATCTGGAATTGCTGGTTTTGAGTTGTTGAATAAGTAGTGGTTCCAGATCAGTACTGAGTTCTAAAGTTGATAAACAGACCCTTATTTTAATAAGTCCTTAGAATATTTTTTTTCTGTAGTAAATCAATCCAGTCTGCAGACAGAAAACAGAGGTGAGGATTTAAGAGCCAAAGTTTCACCTGTAGCATCAAGTTTTGAACCCTTGCATTTTGAGCACTCAGGTTCAATAATCACCACTTGTACGCTGTGGAAATTTCCCTTCAAAACGAAGCATTCCAAGTTGGAATTGACCATGAAAGTTTGTATTTGCATGGTTCGTGTGTGTTTGGGCTGAAATCCCACTTGAAGCTGTACTACCTGCCCCGACACCATACGATGGTAGGGCTGCATGGCATGTTCAGGTGCTGTGTAGGTGTAGCTGTAGACAAGTTAGCCAGGATGTGAGGCCAAGATAAATTCCTCCCAAAGCTCCATGGGTGTGGAGAATGGGCAGCTGGTGGTGCCTGAGCCAGCTCTGGTTTCTGTCAGGTTGAGGCTCTGGACGTGTCCATCAGGAGGGGAGGTTCTCCCACCATGGGACTGGTTGGCTTTGGGCTTCCTGTGGTCAGTGGCACAAAAGGCTTTGTCTATTTGGTGGGTTCCACTGGCAGCTCCTGCTCTGATTTCCCTGCTCCGTCTCTTCTCTGTAGGTACAGAAATACCACAGAGCGGGTTCTTACCTATTTTGCAGTTCTCAATCCAGTTTTGGAGAATCTGAGCTCTGCATGGGCATGGGTAGATCATCCTCTTGGCTACTCTGTAGGAGATCCAGAGGTCAAGCGAGCGTGGCCATGGCCTAGTCAGGTTTTGTTGGGTGCAGTTTGTGCTATAAGCTCGGGTCCTGTGTTAGATCGAGCTCTTACTGAGTGTGGTCGTGCTCTGTAAGTGCAGTTGTGTAACTGCTGTAGAGGGAACCTCCAACAAGAGTTTGCTTCACCTTGAGCAGAGCTACAACAGCTTCTGGAGGGGAACATGACAGCTCAGCAGCACGCAGCAAAACAGCTGGGGAGAGGGGGACAGGAACCGTGCGTGGGTTTGTATCCGTGTACGTGTAAGCAATGCAAGGGTCTACGTGTACTGATAGCTGCAAGGTTGTCGTATGGCGGCAGAATGCGATTACCCAGCAGAAATTTCCTTTTCCTGGTAATACCCTCGTAGCGCATTTTGCTCCCTGGCGCAGGCGCAGAAGAAGTCGGTGAGTCCCAGCATCGAGGGGTTAATGAGAACGACTCGCTCTGTTCGTTATCTCCGTTAGCAAAGAAATGTCAAGAAGTAGACAACTGGCTTTTTTTTTTTTTAATTTACCTTTGATCAGCCAGTAAATACAGCTGGTGTCAAACATGTTTTACTGCTTTGTGGATTTTGTGGGTCCCTCCCTTCTCCCCATTCACCCCGGCATCACAGAGGGGCAGCAGCGGCTGGCGGTCCCCCCTGCCCGGCTTTGCCGGGTGTGCAGAGGTGGTGCAGGGCTCATACATTTACTGGACACGGCTCGGGAAAAAAATGCTGAAGCATACAGAGCCAGGGCACTAGAACAGCATTATTCACGGGAGACACTTCCGTCCCCTCTGCTCCATCCCCTGAGTGCCTGCAGAGAGATGGTGTGCCCCGGGAAGGGTGCTCTGGGCACTAATTGCACTAATTGTCTCGGGCTGGGGTGCAGCTGAACTGGAACATGGAGAAATGGCACCACTGGTCCCTCCAACCTGCTGCAAAACTCTGCAGGGGAAAAAACTCGGAAAATACAAATATGCACTGGTATGAGTGGAAGTACCTTTTACTCACTGTTTTTGAAGTCCTGAGGTTTTTAAAGCCTGTGGATAATCGGTGACTTGCTGTTGCTCCAAAGGATGCCTCGCTGCCCGTTTCAGCTGCTCCACTGAGGGCTGCCCCCTGCCAGGATATACTCTTTGGATGTATCTTCCTGCTGGAAAATTGCCTTGAAAATAAAAATAATCATAATTTTAAAAAACCCCAAAATCTTGTGTCTTCTGTTCCTTTCTACTTGCAGAAGTTTTGTGCAGAGTTTTGAAGTAATAGAGACTAAAAATAATTTCTGTTGTGCATTCTTTTTTCAATTTCTACCTCAACTTTGCTATAAACTTCTCATCCCAGAACATGTGTTCTACCAGCTTCTGCATGAACCAATTTCCAGCTGTTGCTGCCATGTGAAGCTGCCTCCCCAGAGCATGGACAACCCAACAGCGAAGGGTGTTTCGCTTCCCAACCAGCCATTGATGCCCAGGTGTGCCTGAGCTGGGGAACAACATCCCTCATCCCCAATGGGGCAGGGGGAAAGAGGTACATTGTTTGAAAAAATGTGTCTATAAAAACAGCAGTATCACCGTGAGAACTGTCGTGGCCGTGTGATCATCACACACCCGGGTCACACCAGCCCCGTTCTCCATCATTCCCCTGGTTTCCTCGTGCTCTGTGCAAGGAATTTGATTGCCTGCAATCAAAAGTAAAAAAAAAGTAAAAAAAAGTTGAAGTAATTCTGAAAGTGAATTATTTTGAGCAGAAAGAGAAAGAGCTCACTCTTGGAAAGCCCTCCTCATGGAGGATGCTCGTGCCTCGTGTATGTCCCCAGGGAGCTCCGAGGGGCAGCAGTGTCGGAGCCCTTTGGGTTTCCTCCTCCCAAGGGAAGCATCCTTTGTCATGCTTCTTCATGTAAACAGGATTGTATGAATACTTACACAGGAGATGATGTCTTTTTGCTCTTTATGGAAAAGCATATTGCTCTAAACCCTTTTTTTTTTTCCCAGGTGATCTTCTTTAAAAGTTATTGTAATTTCTAAGAGACTCTCTTCTTTCTCGGCTTGTATGAGCAGAGACATAGGTCTGAGAAATGGAAATTATTGAACATTTTCTCCAGTGTGAGAACAGATTGCGTACATATACACACATATACGTGGTTTCTAAATGTTTATGGTGGACCAGACACCCATAAAATCACTTTGGTTCTGTTGTGGGGTTTTTTTCATTGTGTTTTTTTTTTTTTTTGATGCAATGCACTAGTTTATAGATACCGTTGCTTGCATGCAATCTATATTTCAGAAAGACAGCAAATATATTAGTCCAGAGGGAATGCATCATTTTAAGTGAAAAATCTATAAATAACAGCATTTGGTGGTTTTTTAATGTTAAAATATGTTCCTTTTTAATTAGTCATTATATGTATTGATTGATGCTTACTGTACTTCTGATGCCTTTCCTTCAGGGCTTTGTGTATTTCATAGATTGTGAGATGTAAAAATACTTTAAATCAAAGCAGTAAAATAAGCATAGTTAGAGGGAGAACATGAGGGGCTTTTCTTCATTTACATTCATTACATATTATGAGTTTAATTACCTCCCTCAAATAATACCAGTCTGAAGGAACGCTGCCGAAGAAGGCGTACTTCTATGATGATTTTATTGATTGTGACTGATGGATGGCATCAACATTTCATAGTGAAGAATCATGGTTTTGTTACATCAGGAAAATTAAATTGGGAGAGTTATTTTCTTTCCCAGTGATAGTGGCAGTTAGAATATTTCACCTGTAATGAGATGTGTGCGTTATGTGCCATAGTGAACCACTGCTGAGCCATTAAATATATGTAAATGAAGAGAAACACAAGAGAGCCTGGGCATAATAACGTGCAGAACAGAGAAATGGATCCTGGAAAGTGATTAATTTATTTGATGATGCCTCAAGTGAGGAATTTTAGGTCACAAATGAAGTGACAGAATGACAAATTACCATTTTAAAGAATTTACTGGGCATCATTACTGAACAATTGTCAGGTAGTTTATGGTGGCTGAGAAGATGGTATAAATATAGATCTTTTCCTTATCTGAGATGAATTATTAATCACCTTTTTAAAAATCTTTGTGAGTGATGGTTGGCTGTCTGATTGGAAATAATGTGTTCTACAATTTTAACTAAATTCTAATATGATATGTAACAGGAATCTTTACAATTAAAGTCTCAGTGGAGAGTGGTAGGAGGTTTACAGTCAATTGCGGTTTTAATGTGATAAAAGAGGATGAATTCACTGGCATATTTCAATAGGTTTCCTTAGGTATATTATCCCTGCTGTGATGTTATTCAAATGTTTACAGTTTATTTTCATTTGAAAAATGACATTCAGATACTTAAATTGTTTTCCTTGGTTTATTAGTTAATGAAAATGAAATTCTTGTAATTACTATATTTTTGCCGCCTGCCACATTATTTAAAGTGAAGTGACTGGCTTTGTCAGCCGGCTTGTAAATGCCGTCGTCTCGTGTTTTGTTCGGCTTCTGTTTGCTTTATGTATGTCATGTCCCTTCCCTGTCTGTATGTCACTGCCTGTGATACTGCTAACAGCCGGAGTATATAAGGGGGGGGGGGGGAAAAAGTAGATATGGGAGATGAAACGAGGAGTAGTAATGCTGCTTTCTAAGTTCATTTCATCTGTTTGATGGGGAAACCTGCCTCAGACTGAGCAGAAGTTGTGCTTTAGCCCCCCTCTGCTAAATTTGTTGAAACTTGTGACTTGAAATACTAATGAGGATTTCTGAATATATATGTATATAATATCCATGATGTGTATATGTGCACACTTTATTGATTGCTCGTGGGTTTTTTCTAGTTGTGTGCCTGTGTAAATACACGTACACCCACATGCAGCCCTACAGAAAAAGATGTCTGAGGGTACACAAGGCATTCACAAAGGTGCACGAAAAAAAGGCATTTTCTCCATTTCTCAGTAGAGATTCGCTGGTTAATCTGCATCTTGTGGTGTTAAAATGCTGTGGGTTTCATAATCACCCTTCTGATTCAAAACTATTGAAAGAATTGGGATAGATACAACTGCGCCATCATTAAGAATACGTAAGAATTTTTTGTTTGTTCATTCACCCAGTGGTTACAGAAACCCCTTGCTCCGGTGGGCTGGTGGGGCTCCACTGTCACCCAGCCGTAGGGCTTGGGCTCTTCCCTTCTGGGTTGGGGTCTCTGTTTGTGTTCAGGAGAGGGACGTAGAGCCAGGGGGTGCTGGGCTGGGAGCAATCCCAGCATCTGCCTGGGATCTATTATATTTTAGATGTAGTAGCGGCTTGCTTCATTCTCTGCTGCCCATTGAAAAAGTAACTCTAGAATTTAAAAGAAAAAAAAGTTGACTCTTGCTGTGACCATTTTGCGTTATTAAAGGTGAAGTAAATCCTAGTGAATTTATTTTTATCCACTTCTGAAAATTTTCTCCACTTTTTTTCCCCTCCCAGAGTGTGGGAAATCAGCTGCTTTGCCTATTGTGCGTTCCTTTAGTGGCTGATTACCTGCCCAGCCCCTCCTGCCACCGCAGCGCTGGTACGCCGGGTCTCTGGCGGTGCGGGGTCTGGATGAAAAAGGCTAAGAATAAAAATAAAAAATAGGTGATGAGGCTGCTTGGTTTAGATTTGTTTTAAAAAAATCAGCCTTGGATGCATGATTCTACTCTTGCTGAAGTTTTCTTGGTATTTATCCTTATCTGTCTCGAGTCCTACAGAAGAGACGCAGAAATAAGTTACAACAACTGAATGTGCCCCGTGGTTAGCACCAAGGAGTCGTGTTGTCTGTTGAGTCGTTGGTTGTACACACGGGTTTGTGCTCTGCCGCAGCAGGGTCTATTCCGGTGACAAATGTGAGAGTTTCTGATGCCACTGTACACGGCACCTCCCAGTGACACTGCGGAACGCCTGGGTACGGAAACTGCTAATTACCTGTTTTGCTCATGAGATGAGGTACCCGAGAGCCTCAGAGGACGCGCACTTAGAGTCACGTTGAGGAATTCTTTCCCTCTCGTGGATTTTTGGATTACTCCCTCTGGTTGCTCAGGTTCGTGAGGAGGAGAAAGACCTTTTCGTATTCCCATCTCCTCGTAGCAGTAAATAAAACAGTGACTCGGCTGCTTTGGGTTCCAGGCTGGCTGGGGCATAAAATGGATGTAAATGATCTCGATTTTCTCTTTTGCAACAATAATTCCTACAAGAATTGACATTTTGCAGATAAGCTAGCAAGGCATTAAGAAGGAGGTTTGATTTCTAAGGACATGAAAAGCTTTTTTCCTTCCTCCTCATTATGCTTGCAAATTGCTGCTCGAGGTAAGGACATGCTAAAGGGGACTGGAATGGGGGAATTTGGAAAGTTTCCTTCAAGAACACATTTCTTGGGTGGATTAAGTGGCAGAACGCTGGCTTGGCCCCACCACCATCTCTTCAACAGTGGGGCTGTTTGTGTCCCTTGAGGATTCACCCTGGTCGCAGCAAAGGCAGCTACTAGATTTTGTCCCCAAAGAGTGCTTTTGTCACCTCCAGCTTCCCCGGGACTTCTGGAAGACCTGCATGCACGTGGCTGTGCGGAGCTCAGGGCGGTGGGTTGGTGGTGTGGGGAAGTACGTGTTTGTAAGCTTTTGTGTGCGTCTGTTAAAGGATTGTTGTCATAAATTCACCTCGATTGTTACTTACTGATAGAGGTAAAAGAAAGTACGTGATGGATGCTGCCCAGTGGAGACCCAATAAAATACGTAATCGATTCTAGTCTACAAATTTTGAGCTCGTAACTTACTGCGACTCAGACCTGACAAACTCCAAATTATATACACCATAGAAAATTTAATATTTAATAAAATCCATCCTCTGCCCTATAATCCTTAATAGACATGCTGTATTTTAAGAGGAGGAAAGAAAATAAGATAGTAACAAAAAAACCTACACTGCGTGTTCTCTGTGAAAGGTGCAGTGATCGCATACCAGGGGCAGGATTTGTGCACATTATTTATTTAAAAACACACAGACACCCAAGGTGTTTCAACGCTGCCCACTGAAGCAGGTCCTGGGATTTGGAAAGTTGCAGTTTTAGGACATTAATTCTACACGGAGTTTTATGGCTAAGGAATGGACTGAAAGTAGATGCTGTGCAGAAGTGCAGTGCATGGTTTGATCTGCTGGGCTTGTCCTTGCTGAGCCAACACCTCTGCTTGGCTGGTGGTTCCAGAAAGCTCCGGGCAATGGATGGTGTGCCAGCAGGCTGGGACCATGGCTGGACGGTGGAAAAGGCTTGGGAGAAAGGGAAGAATTGCTCTGTGCCGAATGTTAAAGTGTATTTCTAAATAAAATCCAGATCCGTTGTGAAGCTGCAGCATCAGCAGGTACCAAAGGGTGCGATTGTGGATCAATGACTCCTGTAGGCTGTTAATTAAGCTGAGGTCCGTGCAGGAGAGCCATCCTTTTTTGTCAGGGTTACAGGAGAGCGATGGGTTGAGTCACAGTCAATTTGGTTTAGGTTTGTGAATTTTTACTTGCTGGTTGTGGAAAAACAGGCTCTCTTGTGCACTGATTGATCTGACGGCTACAGTGCCCCAGCAATGGTTTGTAAGCAGGGGAGAGGCTCTTGGGAAGCTGGAGATGGAGCAGAATTGGGTCCTGGTGGACACCAAGGTGTCTGTCAGCCAGCAGTGTGCCCTCGCAGGTCAGGGGAGGTGATCCTTCTGCTCAGCACTGGTGGGGCCACCCCTGGAGTGCTGGGCTCCCCAGTATGAGACATGGACATACTGGAGAGAGTCCAACAAAGGACCATGGCAATGATGGAGGGACTGGAGAATCTCTCCTCTGAGGAAAGGCTGAGAGCTGGGGCTGTTCAGCCTGGAGAAGAGGAGGCTCTGGGGATGTCACCAATGTGTATGAACACCTGAAGGGAACATGCAAAGAGGACAGAGCCAGGCTCTTCTTGGAGGTGGCCAGAGCCAGGACCAGAGGCTGTGGGCACAGAGTGAAACACAGGAGGTTCCCTCTGGACATCAGGAAACGTGTTTTCACTGTGCTGGTGACTGAGCAGTGGAACACGTTGCCCAGGGAGGTTGTGGAGGCTCCATCCTTGGAGACATCCTGTTGTGGGTTAAGCAGAGGAGAGTTAATTTTTTTTTTCATTTTTCCCTTTTCTTCATAAATAGCTATCAAGAAGCTATGATTTGGATTCCTGCTCAGGAGAAAACTGATACGAAAAGAACGTTTATAGTTATTGCTAGGATACTCTCAAGGACAAAATACATTCAG
>VZTO01011951.1:235545-272973 GCA_013400615.1 Syrrhaptes paradoxus
GGGGGGCAGTATCATTGTGTATCACCTATTCCCTCCCTCCTCCGGAGTCATTGGCCGGGAGTGGACTGGGCCTTTGGTGATCAGGTGGGGAGGGGCAGAATCACTGTGTATCACATTGTATATTTGTATATAGTATTATTTCCAATATTATTGTAGTTTAGTTATTAAATTGTCCTTATCTCAACCCACGAGTCCTCTTTGCCATTTACCTCTTTAATTCTCTTCCCTATGATTGGGTGGGGGTAGGGACTGTGTGAGCAGGTGTGTGTGGTGTGGCCCCCAGCCAAGGGCCAACCCTCCACACATCCAAAAACCATCTGGACATGGTCCTGGGAGATGGGCTCTGGGTGGCCCTACTGGAGCAGGGGGTGGGACAAGGTGACCTCCAGAGGTCCCTGCCAACCTCAGCCACGCTGTGAATTAAAACGTTGTTGTCCGTCTTATTTCTAGTGTAAAAGAAAAGAGACAGGACTCCAGTTTCTTCTCTCCCTTGCAGAAAGTGGAGAGATCTCCCCCAGGGTCAGAAAAAGAGCAAGTTTGGAGCAGGCTGGTGGTTTTTCCAGCTGTTTATCAGTCAGAGGCTGCACTCTGCGAGTGATGAAGGTTATTCTGCTCGGGCAGACTTCCCTGTTGCAGAGGCATGGCTCCATTTCACTCTGTCCTGCCCCTGTTAGATGTTCTGCTTTTGTTTTCTGCAATTTCTTTTATTCCCCAAAAAATGTTCTGTTCCAGCCTTTGGCTTTTGATACATGACATTGTGTTAATTTGTTGTTTTTTTTTTTTTTTTTCTGTGGGGAAGCCTTGATGAGAAATTATTGCAATTTGTGAAAGCTTTATTTGTGCTGTTGATGACTCAAAAGTTAGTAATGCTGCTCCGCTGTGATTACTAGGTTTAAAAAAATGACACAAATGAAAGTGGGACTTCTTGATTTCAGTACTTTGTCAGAGGCAGAGAATAAAAGTGTTTTTTATCATTAGCTTTCGCTCGTTTCCGAAGAGCTGTGCTTGTTAATATCTAAAAGTGTATTAACCCACTTAGTGCACTTCTAACAAAATGAATAAAAAACGCCACACAGGAAACCTTGGGAGCTTTGAGGGAAGAATGAGTCAAAAGCAAACTTAAGGAGAGGGAAAACATGCCAAAGAAAGCAAGATGCTGCATTTTGCTGAGCTGCCTGAGAAGCTATAACCCAAAGGAATCCATGCACTGCCCGTCCTCGGCTGAACAAGGTCCTTAAGATTTCATTAATATTAACCTTCAAAGGCAAAGCAAAGCTGCATCGTGGAGCTGCGGGAAATGTTAATGGGCAGGGGCTAGCTGAGAGGTGAGGGCAGCTCCAGAGCAAGAGCCCTGTCCCAGCTGTCCGAGCACGGTGTTTAGGGGGGAGCTGGGCAGAGCGGGTGGGCGGTGGGCTCGGAGGTGCAATGGAAGAGTAGGGACCGAGGGGAAAGTGTGGCAAATTTCTCTTTGCGGTTTTTTATAAAAGAGGAGTTTCAAAATGAATCTGGGAAAATTAGAAGGGGAATTTACATGGTATTTGAGGGATTTCCTTTGTTTTACAAATATTTTATCTTTTCTATTAAAAAAAAAAACATTAGGAGGTCTGAAAGGAAGGAGAGAAAAGGTCAGGCTGCGTGCTCGTTTGCTCTGGTGTAAGTCTGGACCAACACCTTTAATATCAGCGAGATGCTCTGGATTTGTCAAAGTGCGGACGAGCAAGATCCGAGCACCAAAGGCGCTTGCGTGGTGCAGGACAGCTCACCCTGCAGAGGGAAAGCAGAAAAAGTGGGGGAACTTGGACTTTCTGCAGCGTGGAGGGCAGCCTCGGGGAGGAAAGGGTGCAAAGCACCCCAAGATTGGGGAGGACTGACTTTTTAAAACAGAATATCATGAGTTGTAGCTGAACAGCTAGAGCTCTGGGCTGGCACCATTGACTTTTTGGAGTTTAATGGAGCCAGGGATAAAGTTGGTTTGGTGTGTCCTTGATAATGTCCTTGCAAATGCAGGTTTGGAAGCTAAATTAAAAATAGCAATTCCTGGGAAAATAAAATCAGGAAAATACTGCTGCTTGTGTGCTGGTTCTGATGTTGGGCTTCTTGACATGCTTTGCCTTTGAGTTGTTACCTCTACATTTTATCAACCAGTTTCTTACAAAACTCCTCAGGCATGTTGATATATGAGTGTTTTGGGGGGCACATGGGGCTGTTTCGGATATGGCAAACCAGCACGACCCAGAGGGTGAGCTGAGCACTTCAGCAATTCACCCGCGATGGCAGAAAAACTCTTCTCCAAGGTGGACGAGTCTTCGGTCTAAGCCAGGACGGCAACTGTTGTGCCTTGTTCAAGGCTTATGTAACCGTTCACAGCAACAGGGGGAATTGAGCCTGGCTGAAGTGCGCTCTGCATGAGTTTCCCCATTTTCCAAGGTGAGGATGAGCAATTTGAATGCACATTCCTCAATTTTATTTTTTTTTTTGCAGAAGGTGGGAGGATCTTGTACTGCTTGGGGTCTTTCCATGGTCAGGCCAAACTTTAGTGGGCTCACTTTCAAAGCATGAGCTATGCTGCCATGGATTAAGGGTGATGTTGAATTGGGTCTGGATAGAAGACCATAAAGGCAAAAAATGAAATTGAGTTTTTCTGTGTTTATGCGTATAACATGTGGTTAAATTAAAAGTGAATGTGAGAACGCTATCAAATAAAGAGATATTGGAATTTGAGTGTCAAGTGCTGTAGATATCATCGTGCAGGCTGGACCATGAGCTTGAGCATGTCTGGGAGGCAAACTTGTTAAACTGTGTTAATGCCTCACACGCAGCAGTCCAGCAGCGTTTGTGGGGAGGGGAATAAGCTTTGGGTTAGACGTAGCTATGATCATGGAAATATCTTGAAAATCCCTGATTAGTTTTGTCTAATAGGCAAATTCTGGAAAAAAAAAATGTTTCTGTATATATTTCGAAAATTCACTCTAAAGTCTCAACATTTTCCATGTCTTGCCTCGAGAAAAATAGCTGCGACTGCAAATCAGGAATTGTCAGTGTGCATTGTCAAAACAACTTTATTTTATCAAGTCAAGATAATGTTGAGAGAAGTCTATACCCACTTTAATTGCTTTGACATTCAATTAGCAAGACATTCTACTCCTCTCCGATAGAGTGAGCTTTTGTGTGGCTCATAGGGAAACATGGCTGGAAAAGCACCAGAGGATGTCATCGGGGCCACGTTCCCAGCACGGCTCACCTTACCCATCTTGCTGCTGACAAGGTGTACATGCTCCCTACTCTCCTGTGCTAGAAATTCCCCAAGAAACCTATTCCCGTGCTCTACTCTCCCACGTTATTAAATTTATTTTTTTTTTCTCCTGTGAGAAAATTTAAATCCCTTATTTTTTGCCCAATCCACCATAAATGTGAAAAAACAATTTTTTTTCCTTCCATCTTTGGTACAGCTGTCAACATACCTGAAAATTGTCATCGTGTCCTCCACTGAGCGTTCTTTTTTAGGATAAACAACCCCAATTCTTTTAATCTTTCCTCACTTGTCAGGTTTTCCAGACCTCTGATTAATTTCATTGCTTTCCTTGAGATGCGTTATGCTCAGTGAATAATGGCCCTTGTCCCCTAGGATAGGTCATTTATACATATGGCCGAATATTTATTCATTTAATCATTTTACAATATGTCGATTGACGTAGCAGCTGAGCACTTGCGGAGTTCTCACAAACATGAGCGCAAAACTGTAAGAAGCCAAAAGAAGCAGCAACCGTTAAATCCAGTAAAGATTTTTTTTTTTTTTTTTTTTTGTGCTGTGAAACTTGTTAGGCTGGCATTAGCAAATTTTTCAAATGAATCTTAGGTTGCGGGAGGAGGAGCTGGACTTGTTGCACAGAGAGATGCAGACAAACTCCTCTGGAGTGGATGTGGTCCTGCGGCTGTAAATATACTGAGTGTACCCAAGGAGTGCCAAAAATCCCACATCGTGGAGGGGAAAGAAATGTAAAAGTTTGTGCAGTGTTCTGGTTTGGGTATCTGGGTTTGTCTAACTTTGCTCTATGGGAAACTTTGCTCCCCCTGCAAAATCACAAAGGAATTAAACATAAAATATCTGTTGGTGGCTGGGGTCAGTTTAAGCGAGAGCTGACAAAGACAGGGACTTAGGCTTTGTCGATGATTAGAAAGCCTGAAATGCTCTGTAATTAATGAAAATGTTGTAGACCACCACTATGATCTGCTGTCCCTGGTACTCTCTCAGTGAGGCTGGAAACTGCAGGGTGCTGGACCGCAGACCTTGTCTGTTCAGCTACCGATGCACCTACAACAGTTGGTGATTTTTGTTCTGCTTGCCTTGCCAACAGACCTTGTTTCTGTTTGCACCAGCACACTGAAAGCAACTCCCAGCGATGTGTTCTTGGGTTGCACTGTTCTCTGCTCTAAAAAAAAAGAGGGAACTGTGTTTTCCTGCTGTAATGTCTCGGGGATGAACACATCCACTTTTAACACAGTGTTGGAGATTTCCAATGAGAAGTGGGACAGAAAGAAGAGGGTCATCTGAATTTTTTTCATTCCGTTATGTGCTGTTCTGACAAACGTTTCATTTTAGAAGATTTAAAAATTTTAGTGAGAAATCTGATATTCAGAAAATTTTTTTTAAAACCCAACAAACCCAAAAAGCAAGGTCAATAGGTGAATGTTGTTTTTCCCAAACTGGTGGCAACTTGAAAACCAGAGGGAAGGGAGAAAAACAGAATAGGAAGCAAAATGAAGTTATTTCCAAAATGGTTCAAAGAAAAGTGAAAGTTGGAGAGAGTAGAAAACAAAATATTTGCTGGACCTAAAATAAAATGCCTTGGTTCATCTTTTTTTTTTTTTTAACGATATAACTTATTTTAAAACATTTTTTCATCCTCATTTCTAAAAATGCTTTAGGGTAATTTTCACCAAAATCGCATGAAGTTAAACTTTGAAGCAAAATTTCTTCCTTTGAATTGACCCAAGTTCTTTTGATTCAACAAAAATAAAATAATTATCATCTCTTCTTATCTTCCACCTATTAATAATATAAAATAATTGTTTTTGGTCAAAAATACTTGCTTGTTTCTAGGCAGAAGTGCTTTTTTGTTTTGGTGGTGTGTTGTGTGTGTTTGTTTTGTGTTTTTTTTTTTTTCTTCATTTGGAAAATGTTGGCAGCATGTTGAAAGCCTGGGTTAGGGCAATGGCTAGGTTACAGGTACAGGCAGACTGACCACAAAGAAGCTGTGGCACTGGGAGCACCTCGGGGCTGGGCTGGCACCATGGACACGTGGCACAAGACACGTCCTGGGTCAGACCTTCTTCTGTCTGACCACCCATTCCGTGGACAAATGGCTCCATATCCTGCTGTTTCCCTGCACTTTTTGGTGAGATGTTTTTAAGGAGGCAGGGAAACCACCAGGAACCAGACCCCAGGCAAAAATAAATGGTCAGGGACTCTCTTAACAGTGGGGTTTAGGACACATTCGTCTTATGAAAACATAAGGGAATCCATAAGGGCAACCCACTTCTCACTTTTTTTTTCTTCAGAAGTTTTAAAACCACTAAACAAATCATCTTGCATTAACACAAACTTCTGTAGAAGGCAAGAGGCCACAGAGGAGATCATTGTGCTGTGCCATCACTGATGGAGCATCCCTACTTAGTAGGGATGTGCCCCTTCCAGCGTCCAGTTGAGTTCTTACTGCCTCTCCCTTGTTTCTCAGAAATACACAGGGGTCTGCCTTTCAGAGTGGCTTTTAGAACAAACAGCTCTTTGTTTTCGTGTGCTAATAACAGTCTTTAACTTCTACGCATCTGAGTTATGTTTCTAGATTTTGTTCAATGCAAAAATCCATTAGACTTTATTCTTTATTTATTCATGTCCATCATGCAAAATTTTCTTTATTGTTTAAATAGTTACAGAAAAACACTGTTTGAAGTTGGAAGCTCCAAACTTCCTTGAGGACTTTTTTCCTTAGTTGGTTGATAGGGTGAGGCAGTGGCCCAGGTTGCCCAGAGAAGCTGTGGATGCCCCATCCCTGGAGGGGTTCCAGGGCAGGCTGGATGAGGCTTTGGGCAACCTGGGCTAGTGGGAGGTGTCCCTGCCCATGGCAGGGGGTGGCACTGGATGGGCTTTAAGGTCCCTTTCCCCCCCAAACCATCCTGGGATTCTATGAGCAAAACCAACACTGAAAGCTGCTGCCTTGGAGTACTTGATCAAACAAAGTGTAAGTTTGAGAAATGCTTTACAACAGCTTGTATGAGATGGGTTGAGAGCAAGAAGTTTTGAAGACATTGAGTGGGAAAAGCTTGCCCCAGCCTGGCAGCAGAGACATGCTGGGGAGGTCCCTTCCTTCTCTGCTGTGGCTTTGTGTCCCTTCTAACATACCCACAATACATGTTGTTGCTTTTAGTGCTGGTAGTCAATGTTTATGGCATCATACTATGCCCCTGGTGCCTCCAAAATTGGGAACGGAGGCAGTCTGCATCCCAAACACCTTTTGGGAGATGCTTGCGTGGCATGGAACACACATGTGGGAACCTGGACCCATCACCGGGACGAGGTTTTCAGGCAACAGATCTGTTTTATGAATCCCAAGTCAACAGTGTATGATAGCTCCTTCTTCATCATCTTGAAGGCAATGGCCCCTTGGCTGCACTACTCACCACTGCCTGCATTCGTGCATCCCTCCCTGCATGTGCAGCAGTGGGTAATTGTCCAGCCCTGCCCCACCGGGGTCTGATCTGCACCAGATCTGAAAAAGAAAGCACGTGTTTCACATCTCATATCTGCTCCAAGTGATTAGGTAATTTACGCTGAATCTTAGCCTGATGTTAATTTACTTAGTTCTCTCGTTGCTAGATTGAGATCTATCACATTTACATGGAATGAATTTTTGATAAACAGGTTAAGGATAATGGTGTTTCGAACGGGGGGATGCTCGGGGGGTGCAGTGGGAAGAGCTGCATCACCAGTATTTGAGCAACACAGGTGCCACGTGTGCCAGGACAGGTCTCCTTGCTGTGTCTGAGGAGCTGATGAGCACACGTATGTTCTACAACCATCAGCGATTTCTGCTGTTTGATTACAGGGAGGATAGCTCTCACACTGGGTTAGGATTACATGATCTGAAAAATGTCAGCCAAGGCTGCCAAGCGATCGCTCCCTTTGGGTATCTTCATTTTGAATTTTCCCAGCTCAGCTGTTTTGGCCCTGGTTTTGAAAGGAGCCGAGCATCTCCATCGTGGAAATAGCAGAAGGAAAGGGAGTGGGATGCAAGACCTGAACAAAAAGAGCAAAACTCTTTCTGGAAAACCGTATTTTCTGTTCTAGGCCTGCATGTGTTGAATGTTTGATATTTTGAGCTGGAAAAGCAGAATTTGCAAGTGGCAGTTTACATGTGTACGTATAAAGTATTTGACTGCCTCCAAAACAAACTGACGGAAAAGTGGTTCTCCGAAGGATGGAATCAGGCAGTGGGGAACTGTTGGTAGAGCTCTTTCAATTGCAAAGTCTCTTCTTTTAACCCATAAATATTTACACTCCACATTTCTCAAAACATCTGTTCTAAACACGCAGACAAGTAGCCCCCTAACCGTACATATGACACTAATATTTAAACTGATAAAGAGTAATAATTAATGTGAAATTTGCAAGAAATTAACTAGCTAATTTGCATTTTCAGATCGTGCCATTTCAGGAAGCGATGAAGTACGGCTCCTGTCAGTGTCCCCCAGCCTCCCAGGGTGGGTGGGAGGTGACCTGGGGGAGCTTCTCCCCATGGGCATCGCAGTGCGAGGGCACCCTCCAGACATTTTCCGGGGTTTAAATAGTTTGTGCCTCACAATCTGCCATTTTGCAAAGATGTTTGTTGAGTGACTTCTATTTTTTTTTACTCCTTTAGAATTTATCAAGAGAATAAATTTTTCTATGATATAAATGAACTTGTACGTTGATGAGCAGATGATCTTTACTTCCAGCGATGTGTTGTAGCAAGGCAGGGGCTGCACAGGTTTGTCGTACTAAAAAGTCATTGTCTGTAATGAATACCAAACTTAACGGGCACGTGACAAGTCAGTTACTGTTGCCCTGAGGCGATCCAAACTTACAGATTTTTTTAAATTTTAATTTACATGCATACTTACTGCCACCCTGGGATGAAGCACCAGCTGTGGGACTGGCTTTGGCAGCAGCCTACTGGAGTCACTGGGCGGTGTCTCATGGTGGTCTCCAGCACCACAGCTGAGGGCAGTGGCTGTGGTGGGTAGACCACCATCCAGAGAAGACCTGAGTGAACAGGGTTATTGGTTTGCTTGCTCGGAGTATTCCTGAAACCCTGTGTGTGTCTTACTACTGCTTGCAAATATGTGAAAAAATACAACTGGTAGGAAAGGATGCAGAAATGCTGCCTGATGCTCAACTTGCACCACTTGTCTTCTCCATTCCTGTACAAACGATGCTCTGTGAAATGGATTTTCCAGCTACAGTTGTCTATGGCATTCTCCAGGTAAAGGCACATCTGAGCTGGACCACAGATTACCAGACCTTCTTCTATTTATCTTTAATATTTCACGTAGCAGCTCAGCTATATATTTTTTTTATAATGATAAATTGTGGCTATTGTAAACAGAGGTACTCGGATCATGGTCTCACTGCACATGTCTTTCATGACCGTGCTGCCACCATAATGAGGAATGGGAGATAATGACTTAAGGAAAAAGTGCTGGATTAAGTGGGACAGTAAATTAGGCATTTATCTCTCTCCATTGGAAGCCTGTTTCTAGTTCCCTTCTCGGTCTCAGCTGAGCTCTATTTAAAAGTAAACCACGTCGTATTTCACAAAGCCAACCCACTCCATTGAAAACAGCGTATAAGAGCTCACATTAAATTACCATATTACCCAGGAGGTCCAGGTTTTCAGGAAGGTCAGAGTTGAGGTGTATTAGCAAGAAAAAATAAGGTTATACCCTTCTCTCTTTTTACTATGCATCCAGAGTACGAAAAATTCTCACTTACTGTCTCTCTCTTTCTCCTTGTTTTGCCTTTTTCCTCCTGTGTGTTTTAAATTTTGGCAATTTTTAGACCATGAGAAAACTACTGTGTACAGCGACCGCATGCCTGCAGTTTCCTCTCAAGGGGCGAGGGCTGTAATGGCATTAGAGTCAATGAAGTGTGTTTGACTATGCATACGCTCAAGCGTTTTACTCGGAAAACTACGGCAAAGATTATTATTACGGTTGCAAAGTCATAGGACCCTTGCTTTATTTAATTCAGAAGGCTGAGCTACTCAGAGGATGAGATTGCATAATGGAGAAGACGGGTCCCTCTCGCCTTATTTGTTGCAAACGTGGAAGGGATTTCTGATGGCTCTGATGGATTTGATGCTCTCCCTCTGCCTGGGACACATTTGCAGCGTGACGTTACTCACAGGGACATAAGATCGGGAAGGCTAGAATGTTCTGATATTTTTCAAGCAGCTACATCATATAATTGTATTAAAATGTACTGTTTTCCCCTTTCAATTAGGCCTTATGAAATATTTTTTTCAGAACTTTGTTCTGACTATAGGAAACCATCATTCATCTTTAAATGAAAATATTTTAATGGGCAGGTTACACCAACAGATTGTACCAAGAGTTTTGCTGACAGGGGTATTTTAAAGCTGATTTTTTTTTTTTTTATGCCAGTGGAAGTGTCAATGGATATCTTTAATCAAGGACCTCTTGGACCTGACTCCAATGAGCATCATGACTTCCTTCTTGCGGGGATCTCAGGGAATGGCGTTTCTTTTATTTTCAGGCCTTCCCCTACCAGCTCAGCCTTCTGTCCTTGCTTTCAACAAACAGCTGAATACTGGCAAGCTTATTGCCAGCAGTTTGTGCTGGAAGCTCATCCTCCTAGTTAGTTGCTGTGTAGGTCAGAACACCGCCAATAAATTCCATTAAGTGTTGAGGCAAAGGTTGGAGAAGGCAGAATCCAGATCGGTATTTTAGTTGGCTATAGTAATTAATTAAAATATGTAAAATTATATACTTCTGCATACATATTTTCTCTTCGTGATGTTTTCTAAAACAAATTTCCTTCGACTTACGAAAAGTAATGCAGAAACATATTCTCAGCATTACAGAATCCACATCTGAACTCGAGCAGGGTCAGAGGGGCAAACTTTTTAGGTGTCAGCACCATGGAAGTTGATAATCAGGAAAAGGAGGCTGATACCATGAAAATATCAATGATTCTAATTGCTGCGAATTCAAGTCCTGACCTTCATTTCTAACAAACTTTGCAGATTAATTCAGACCCGAGATATTTATATAGCACGAGCTGAAACCGTTTATAACTTCCAATTTTTCAAGGCAAGATAATATCTTGAATGAACCCTTAACTTAGCAAGCAACTCCTGAACCCCGCAGCAATGGCAGGTACCAGGCGTTAAGGTCCTCACCCATGAGGATGAGGAAGGTAGAATAACATACAGCTGAAACGGGTGTGCAAGAGGTCCATGAGAAGGACTGGGAGTGGAGCTTGTTTTCTGCTGCAGTACAAGTGGAAGGAAACTCTGAAGGTGTTGGTAGGAACAGGAAAAATGTGATGTACAGCACACATCATATAACTTACCCCAATAGAGGTTCACCTGAAGTGCTTCTTAATTCCCTGTATCAGTGTGGACTGTTAGCCCAGGGGTACACTTACCTGCTGATGCAGGGGGTGGAGCTGCTTTTGGTGCCGATGCCCTGCCCATGCCAGGAGCAGCACGTCACTGCTGGGACGTGGCTTTGTGTCTGCAAAAGCAAGGGAGAACCCTAAAGCTTCTCTCTCTTCACTGTTGTGTGTGCTATTAGAATAAACACATGAATTACAGGTAATGTAATGAAATAGTTCTAAAATATGTTATAAAGCCAAGAGAGGAAGGTGAGGACAGACCAGGAGGAAGGATTATCAACTCTCCAATCTTTTCTTCCAGTTCCTTGCTTTCTTTTCAGTCTCTAGATTTCTCCTTTCTTTCTCAAGACATCCTTACCTTAGCAGTTTTCTTTGGTTTCTTGTAAGCAGAATAACGTGGGTGCCTTCCTGCCCGCAGCGGTATCTTCGCTTTTCCATGCTGCTGGTGCCACAGCCAAGGGAAGAGCTCCTCTGCTTGTGTATGTGGCTGGTTCTGCCACGTTTTATATTTGCTTCATTCCCTGGCAAGAGCATACAGAGGGGTGGATGTGGCTTAATTACGAACATCGTGTTTCTGTGCGTAGGTTCACTGTAGGCATTACAAAGCAGCCTGGTCCAGTACGGGGAGCAGGGCTGAGCTTCCCAGCCAGTGCGGTTGCTCCTGTCCCCAGCAGTCTCTCTGTACCCTGACTTTCTCCCTGGGAAAGGACACATTCTGTATTTTCATGTTGGTCAGCAGAATATTGAACCCATATGTTGGAAGAAACCTATCTGCTTTGGTATCTTTGCTTTTACTTGGGAGAGAGGGGTCCTCTTCTTCTTTTCTAGATTTTCCGTAGTCTCAGGACTCGACCAAGTTGCCCATGTGCACTGAAATTCACAAACTGCCTGCTTGCCGAGATTTAAATGCCTAACCTTTCTGACGGCACTGGGGATTGAACTATGGTTCTTGAGAGAGGTGATTAAGCCACTGTGCCCGTTATGCTTAATTTTTGAGAATAGGAAGTAACGTCTGCGCTGTAGCCAGGGTTTGTCTCTTTGCTCAGCTCAGCATATTTTTTTAATGTCAACAATTAAGAATTGCCATTAAAGAGTATCACAATCAAAGAATGTCTGCAACCCAGGACAATTTAATGAATACACTGAAACCTCCACCATGTTCTTGTGTTCCTCGAGATGCTTTTGTCCCCTCTTCCTTAGTAAAGCCACCTGTAACCACTGTAGTTCTTCTTGGTGACTTTAAATGAAATAATTCAGCTATATACGATAATGATAAAAAGGAAGCAGAGGTAACATGCTGGTAGTAAGGATATGGATGCGTACATCCAGAACATACGTATCCAAACCTGCACATTATGGGCTTCCCGTAGAACAGCCCCGGTACTTATCACGCTAACAGCCCTTCAGCATCAGAAAATTAAATTCAGAGGTGGCGTCTAAGGTAAAATGTTGAGTTCAGTGCAATGATTTTATTGATTTATACAGAGTCGAGGTTTTGCCTCCACGGTTGTCTTAGTTTCTGTACAGATTGGGGTCTCTGGTCTTGTCTGTAGGACGGGATGTGTGATGCTTCCGTTGCAGATCGCGCTTCAGTAACTCAGGTGTAAAGTTTAATTCCTATTTTTATTTTTAAAAAGTACCAAAGAAAATTCTAGAGATTTTTTTTTCCATTGTATATGATATTCTGCCAGCTCTAGCTCCAAGCAGCCTTTTCCTGGTGATGAGCAGGATTCAGATCCCACACTTTCTGGGAGTCTGCTAAAGCAACAGTTTCTACCTTGAAATATTTTCATTTCAGAGTAAAACTGTGTCAGCAGAAAAAAAAAACAAAACCCACACCAGAAAAACAAAGAACAACAGAAAGCACTGACTGCTTTGCTTGGGAGGTGTGAATAGCATTTCCAAACAGATTCAAAGCAATTTGCTTTTTAAATTCTTGTGTGCGCTTTTTGCCGTTCTTTCTGATTAACACCTTGCAGAGTTTTTCATTTCCTCTCCCTTTGCCTTTGCGATGTGTGTTTCGCAGATCGGTGTTTATCCTGTGGGTAAGCATTACTGTCGGGAGTTTTTATTTTCAGAAAAAGTTTTTGTTCAATGAATTTATCTGAAGCCTTGTGGTTGATGCTCTGGAGTTTCTGGTGGAATGATGGTGAGGCAGGAGGTGGTGGTGGTGGGGTCTGGGGGAAAGCTGGACTCAGCCCTGGGGCTCATCTTGGGCTTTTTCACCACACGAGAGCAGGGGGTTAAACTGTAAGAGTGGACTGAATAACACACATCTCCAACAGCCCCTGAAACCCACGGGGGGATTGATTCACAACAGCAAGGAGAAGCGAGCTGCTGCAGCACTAGAGGTTTGAACGACCCTCCCTCCTACAAAACCCCATGAAACTGCCCGGCTGGGGGCATGGACCGACAAACCCTGGTGAAGCAACATCGGGATTTGAACAGCTGGGCAATGCTTTGATTTGAAGCAGTGACCAAAGGCTGTATAAATGGCAAAACTTTGTTTCTGCAGAGCTCTCAACTTAATAAAATAGAGTTGAGGATTTTATTTTTTTTTTTAATGGGACATCGGTGACTACAGCCACCTGGGGGATTTGTGCGCAGAGAGGTGTGAAACGGTTGCAGCCTAACCACAAAGCTGGCAGACCTAAAGTCTCTGCTGTTGGATGGGGAGATGCCTGGCTTTACCATTACAGGATTTGAGAGGAGAAACAACAAAAAAAAAATTTACTTCAGGCTTAAAAATTGTGTTTTGTTTCAGGCAAAGGGAAGGTGTAGTCAGGCACTTTTTTTTTTTTTTTTTTTTTTTTTTTGTTTTAAACTCTCCAGAAAGCACTGGCAGCTGGATTGCTCTGATCAATAAAATTATAGCATGGTAGCAAGTTGCAGTTTGTCTGCAGGTTCAAATTCAGCTCTAGCGAGGTAATCAATAACTTTGTTTATAATGACATCTAGCTGGCAATGCGTGGTTGCTGCTGAAAAGCTTTATCAAAAAAAAAAGTTGGCCGGAGTAGTGACGATATTTGAATTACACTGTGAGGCTGGGTGTGCTCTCTTCGCAGATTAGGATCAAATACCAGAGGCAGATTAGGATCAAATACCGAGGCAGAATGGGAAGAAACACGGGAACGATGGCTTCCTTGCATGCTTGAGAAAGAAAGGCTTAATTTTGTAATTCCTTCTGGTGCCTGTGAAGAGCGATGTAGCTCTCCTGTCGCCATGGCGTGGCTGTACACCACCTTTCCCTGGCAGTCCAGGACCACCCATCCTGCTCTCTGGTTGCTTTTGGGGGTTTCTCTGCTATTGTCTCTGTTTCTGTCAAAAGGCTTTAAAGCATCCATATGCTCCAGGGTCCTCTCTGTTTTCCCACTCTCAGTTTTTCCCTTGGGCGCAGGTTCAAATTCCAAACTCTGTTTAGTCTGGAGTACGTGAGGACGCTGGACCAGGCTCTGAGACATCAGACTATTGTATGGGGAAAGCAGTTGCACAATCATAGAGTCATAGAATGGTTTGGGTTGGAAAGGACCTTAAAGATCATCAAGTTCCAATCCCCCTGCCATGGGCAGGGACACCCTCCACCAGCCCAGGTTGCTCAAAGCCTCATCCAGCCTGGCCTTGAACACCTCCAGGGATGGGGCATCCAATGGGGCTCTTTAAAAATAATTTTGCATTGTGACTATTAGAGATCATAGAGAAACTTTCAAATAACATGATAGAAAAACTTTCAAATAACATGATAGAAAAACTTTTAAATAACATGATAAAAATAAACTTTCAGTTTTTAATTATGATGTGGTATAAAACAATAGCCAAATGGAAGATGTGCCATGCCCCTTGGCCCTATGTCCTATGGGTGTTGGTGGCTAACTTCTGCCTGTTGCATTTCTCATCACTTTTTAACGTATAATTGAGTGTTTGGTCTTCCTTCTCCGTAACGCAGTGCATGGGCTGTAGGATGGAGGATGAGGATGATGAGGAGGTGGTCTCCAGCCAGGTGCTTTGTGTCGGACGCAATGCGTCCTGGCTAAGCGGGAAGATCCGAGGGCTAATTGTCTGTTTTCGGGGAGTTAGCATTATTGGCAGCTGCCATTCCCCAGCCCGGGCGGCTGTCACCGGCCCAACCGACCCGCCTGCGCTAATTGCAGTGGCCTCTCCATCGCCGGGCTCATCCGGCTAACCGTGCCGAGCTGCCTTTCCATTAGTGCCGGCGGCCCCGCTGGTTTCCACCGCAGCCTGGCGAAGTTCAGGCAGGCACAATGGCGGGCGGGCGGGCGGCGGGGCCGTGACAAGAGATCGATAGTGTCCTCGGCAGCGCGGGAGCGGGCTGGCGGCCCTGTCAGAGGGATGTGTGCCGTAATTGGATCAGGGATGCGGGAGCCATCCCGGCCTCCCGTCAGCGCTGTCACAGCTGTCAGATGTCATCCCTCCGTACAGCTGTCACCGCGGGAGGGCCGGGGCTCCTTCTCTCTTCCAACCCGATGCAAATGTCCACTTAGCGGGTGAATATTGAAGATATCAGACACTTCTCTATGCCTTTATGCAAAATAAAGATCTGTGTCATCTGCGGATTTCATGGAAATAAGTTGCAATTTATTCACTGTGAGAAAAGTGAAGTGAAGCCTGTAAAAATGAGAAATTATTTGGTTCAGGCTATTTAAAAAAAAAAAAAAGAATATTTTCAAGAATAAACAAAATATGCAGATTTTCTTCCGAAGAGTAAAATCTGCCATATAAATATATTTTTACAAGTATAGAGTGGCAGTTTTTAGAATATTTTTTATTGCGAATAGTTTTTAATTTCTGTATGCCCTTACTGAGAGAGAGCAATGCAATAGGAGTAAACTTTGATTTCTGGGAAGAAAAAAAAAAAAGTCATTATTGCAAACTACTGAGGAATATAATTCTAATAGCTGTTTTGAAACAACCGGCTGACGAAGAAATCCAAGATGGGTAGGACGGGAGGCTGCTCCGCAGCTGCCAGCCGGTGGGATGAGCCCGCAGCCCCCAGCCCCGCGGAGCCGGCTGCTTCCCGCTGCAGCTGCGGCGAGAGCCGAGCCCCCTCTGCAGCATCCGCTCCGCTCCGCCGGCACGCTCCCTGCCCTCCGTCCTCCCCGGGCCGAGGAAGTTTTCAGGGAATGTGTCAAAGCAAATGCAGACCGGAACAAATCTGCGTGGTTTCGGTTTTTTGTTGTTGTTGTTGTTGTTGCTGGATTGTTTGTATGGGTTTTTTTTTTTTTCCTCCTTTTTTCTCTTGTCCCCTTCGTCTTGTCAGCCCTCTAACTTGTGCGTGGATGTGGCATAAACCAGACCGTTGTGGTTAAGTTAAAACCGTGATTCAGGGGAATAAGAGAACCTGTCAATCTGGGGGGGGGGGGGGGGGTAGCCGTGCCGGGGTAGGCTGGGCTCAGCCCGGCGCGGTTATTGTTCCTCTAATTGGGAGTATTTCATACACCGCGGTGTGGGACCTGCATCTCCTGCGCTGTCGTGAGAGAGGAACAAACTGCTGGGTTACTTGTTAAGGAATTAAAACCCAATAGGCTACTGGTTTTTGGACCTCCCCCCCCCCTGCAATGATGTCAACATCACGCTTGGCTTTCAGTCCTGGCTGTTCCCAATTTGGCCGGGTGGATGGTTATTTATTCATTGCATTTCCCTGCCGGAGCCCTGGGATGCCCCTGTTGAGTGGGGGCTGCCCCACTGGCGGAGAAGCCTGGATCTGATTGCCACCCATGTCCCCAGAGCTCGGCCGGGCACCCCAGGAGCTGCCAAACCCTTTAGTGAACTGCCCCCAGCACTTGTGCCCACGCTCTGGGGAAAGCCACAGCCAGGCTTGTCGTTATGGCCCTAGGCAACTGCAGTCCAGGAATAACAATATTATTATTATTATTATTAATTATAATAGAAAGGCAAACAGGAGAGAGCAGCAATGGTGGTCCAGCAGGGGAAAAGCAGGTCCTAAGGGGGACTTGAAGAAGGTGGCCTGAGTATTAAGTTGAAATGTGGAATTTCCATCAATTCCAACGGCAGCAGGGTCAGGCATCGGCTGTTTAGTTACTTGTGCTGTTGGGAAAGTTAAGAGCTAACCAGGTGTTGCTTCACCTTCTCTTTTGTCCAGGGCGATGTTCATAGAGCCAAACAGATAATCCCTGTACAGTAAAACTGAGAGGCTGGGGGCAAGGGCCCCGCCACGGGCGGATGGCTGTAGCCCTCTTTGGAGCATCTCCATCTCCACGTGCAAGCCTGTATGCAAGTGGAGTGACAAAGGAAGTACCCTTTTCTCTTTTTTTTTTTTTTCCATTTTTTTTCCTTTTAAACATGGTTTATGGCTAATTACATCAGAGATCCAAAACAGTCCTCCTTACATTTGCATTAATAAGGGGTATCACATGATCCATACTGAAGTAGGAGTATACATCAAAGGTAGATTAAAGGTTGGTTAGGCATCAAACTATGTTCTATATGTAAATTTATAGCAATGATGTGCTGTGGAAAGATAGCTTACCCTCTATTTCTGTACTACTAAATAAAATTAAAAATTCACAACTCTAGTTTATGGGATTTTAAATGAATTTGATCTCTCTTTTGGGCAGGGCAAATAAGTGTTTTGTGATGTATTATTTTACAAAAAAAAAAAAAAAGACCATCGTTCTGGCTCATTTAATTTTGCGAGTGAATGATCTAAGATTAACTACAGACTAGTCAGTGCAGTTTAAAAGCTGAAAGCAATTTTCAGCCATAGATGGTAATGCCACATTTAGTCCACAACCGAATGACTCTAAATGACTAAGCTGCAAGGTCTTTGTATATGACCACAGGGCCTGATAAAGCCATAGGAACACAGTAAAAGCACAAAAATAGTTCCAATTTATTTGGTGCCATCACCTTAATGAGATTAATACAGACGTGTTCATGTGCCTAATTGGTGATTTTGTTTTAACTGGTAATGAAGGATTAAATCTTCAGGCAACAAGCTACTTGCAGGAAAGGAGATTCGAGAAAAAAAAAGTTTTATAATTAAAAAGGCAGCTAGTGAAATATACCGCTACAATGTTAATAATGTATCTTTAATAAAATATAGACGTATACGTTGCTTTTGCCTCTTTGCTGTTTGCCCAAGTGGTTTTAGGGAGTGCTTATTTGCAAGAGAGGTGAACTCGGTCGTGTGTCGTTGGCATCTTGTGGTACCCAGGAAGACAAAAGCTGGGCATCTGGAAAACTCACCGAGCCCATAGATTCAAAACATTTCTATAGATCCTGTCCTGTTCCTTAGACCCTACGTTTACGGGGCAGAGTCTGAGCAAAGCCCAGGTCTTGGGAGGACTGGGCTGAGCTCCATCCAGGCTGGTGGCAGCTCCTCCGAGCAGCCACCCGGAATGATGAACCTCACCCCGCGCGGCAGCGAGCTCTGCCCTTCCCTCTCCGGTTGTGACCGTTTAAATGCTAACACTATTAAATATGCTGCCAAAACACAAACACCCAGCCTAAGTCATTAAAATGTAATTACAAGGGGGCAGCTGAGCCTGGCTGGAGTTTTGACTCGAAGGAATCCTGCAGAAGACACCGATGTGTAAACCCGAACCCACCCCAGCCTCAGCCTGAGCTCATGGACCGCGTGCAGGGAGGAATCCCGGCTGCCACCTAAAATGGCTCTCTGTGCTCATTTTGCTGTTTTGAGGTTTTTTCCCCCTTTTTGTACCTTTCACAGGTGGATGTACAATGTGGGCCTTATGGCGCTCTTCGTTTCAGTTGAACTTTCAATAGAGACAACGGCAACAGGGTCTTCAAAATCCTCGATGTAAGATGCCCTTGCATTTTAAAAATGTTTATTTCTTTAAATTGCATGTTTATCAAGAGAATGGCTTATTACAAAAAAAAGGAACTTTTGGATTGGTGTTGGCAACAGAGCAGCTCTGTCACCTTGTTCCGTTGCCTTTCCTCTGTTGTATGGGAAACCAAGAGGCAGCATCTAAGGTGTCTTCCATTTTCCACAATTTTATTTTGCCAACTGGGGGAAAAAAACCCAAAACAAACCCAATCCCAAAACATCAACAATCGCTAAAAAAAAAAAAGAAAAAGGCAACCCATCAGCACTTTGTACTGCAAAACAAACCCTGCCCGAACACTCCGAGTGCCCGGAGCATCCTTGGACTTTGATGATGCATTAGGAAGTGCTTTGAAAGGACGCTGGGTAGCCATACCCCACGCTTCAAGATGCTACCTTCCCAGTGCGTGAGGACAGAAATATATTTTCCATTTCTTGTCAGATTGAACTTTAAGACATCTTGCCTGCTTTCTCTGTAATATAACCATCGCAGCCCAAATGGCAACCCGCTCTGCTCGGTTCCAGTTGCGTGGAGCCTGGGATCTCCGCCGGCGTGGGGCAGCCGCTGCCATCCCCTCCGCCGGCACCGCGCTGTCCCCGCGGCGTGTCGAGCCATTATAGCGGGGACCAGAATGTCACCCTGGTCTCAATGGTTCGTCAGCTGAAGGATATGGTTAACAAATGTAAAACCAAACTTCAGAGGAGCTGCTTTTCTGTGCTAAGTGATCTGTATTCCCTCTGAATTTACTTTCCCCTAACCCCGTGAAATTAACAGTACTTTCTGACATTCGACCCCCTGACCTCCCATATAATAAGAATTTAAAAAGCACCATGCATGAGTGTGTCTGTGTAATGCAAAACTGGGAAAAATGACCATGTCACCGTTTTATTATACAAAACCTTCTCCATCTCCATCGCGTGCTTCATATGTGAGCGCTCGGTTTAAAGTTATTATAAAGAAAAACACAGTTTTAACAGTAATAACTCACCGCTCGTGACTTTTATAGACAATAAATTGTAGCAAATACATATTGCCGCGCGGGAGCCCCCTACTCCATTAATGCAGATATTTACTGGGATAAGCGTTAAAAATAGTCGGCGGGAAGAGGCCGGCGGTTCAGGGGCAGCGGCTTCTGGGGGGCTGGCTGCCGGGGGTGCAAGCGCGTGCACAATGTGTAGGTCTCGAGGTTTAAGAGGCAGAAGCAGAAAAGTGTTATGTGGAAATGATTTTGCAGTTATCAGGCTCAGGGGATGACAGCGTACAAGAGTAAGAACAAGGTGCGAGGTGGCTTTTTCTCCACTGTGAAGCAAAGATTGGCAGCTGGAAGTGAGGCTTACAGGCAGACCTGCACACAGGACCTCTTCACCCAGGACTCATAATCACTACTCAAAGGAAAACGCATTTACCGGTAAAAAGCGGCTGTAGCCATCAGAAGTGTGCTTAAAACACCACTTAAATATCACTTTATACGCTATTACTTGCAAACTGTGGCTTGGTATTAAATTATACTTGCATAGGCTTTTGCTTAGGTGCTGATAATGCTTTTGAGGTTGCATTGGTGAGGAAGAATTTAGGCTGCTTTACAAGAGACGTGACTGGAATATCCCCCGGTGCTGACAGTGACAGGGTGAAAAATTGCAGAACTGTACTTTCTTTCCCCATATAGATTGTAATTTTAATTGTCATTGTGGCCCTTCTGTTTTAATTATGGGACTTCTTTGATATATACCAGGACATCGTATTGAATGAAAATATGGTGCTATAATAGTCTCTTTATAATTAATGACCACATGTAGATCTGGGTGCATAAAAGGAAAGGAATAAATGAACAATTTATTTAACTAGGTTTTGGATTTCTTTCTGTCTTCCAGTGAATATAAAATGATCCTGGGGCTTCTGAGGCTGTTTGATGTAAGAACTGCACTGAATATCTAATAAAATTACATTGGTGTAGATTACAAAACATATTAGGTGGTTTTATTTAAAAATGTTCCCATTACCGACGGTAAATTTCTCCTATTTACTATGTTAGCCTCCCTTGGCTTTAGGTCTTGAAACAAATGATCATTTTCTTTAGTTTATTTGCAAAACCTTTTTTTTTTTTTTTAAAAAAAATAAAGCAGATCTTTTCTCCCGAAGGCAGCTGCTTTGCAGGTGAGCTCTTACACGAGCTGCAGGTACCCTCTCCTCTGGCAGGTAATTTGTACACCTCCCGCACGCTGCGGAGAGCTGCTCCTCCCCGTAACTTTTCCTTTTGGAACGTGATGGATTTATGTTTTATTAATTTCTAGCTGAAGAACTCATCCCGTCTGCCCAATCTTAAGAAGGAGCGGTTGCAGGAAAACACAATGACTGGTAGTTTGGTGGTTTTTACATGGTCTAGGGAAGAGAAATCCAAACCCAAGACAAAAGCCAGCGGGGAGCCCGTGCTGTCCCGCAGCCATCCCTCGCGGGCTTTCCCCAGCCTGCTGCTATACATTTCAGGAGAGGGGAACCCTCCGTGGATTTCTGAAAAGCAGACGTGTTTGTCCAGTGTCTGTCAGTGTAAAACCCGAAAATACACCCTGACAAGCTTCTGCTAATTTTATTGCGGCGCGGTGCATCGCGGGCGGTTCGATTGCCGAGCGGGATGAAGCGGGATCGGCAGAGACAGGGACTACCCTGGGGTCAGCCGCGACCATGCCACTTCCATGTGATGTCTAGTTGGGGTGATGGTGTGTAAATAAACGTGGGGAATTGCAAATCTTGTCATGGCCGCGCGGAACAGCTCAAGCATTTAAAGATGGTTGCCCGCAAACCTAACTGGAAGGTGGTTTGCTCTGTGTGGTGGCTGGAGAAAAAAAAAAAAAAAAAAAAAAAAAAAAAAAAAAAAAAAAACCAACAAAAAAACCCTCCCATCTTCGCCCCAGTCTTCTCCTGGCTGACATCTCCGAGAGCACTGACCCAGCACCGCATCGCTGAAGGGATTAATCACCAAATTGTTTTTTCATTTTAGCGGAAAGTAAAGAAACTAACTAACCGCGTTCTAATATTGTTCTTTTAAAGCCGGGCTGCGGCGGGGCTGCCGGATGCTTTTGTATTTGTGTTATCTGACTTGATTTATTTGTTTTTTAAAATGAGGTGAGGAATCTTAATGTCCCTACTGCTTAATGAATTTGGGCACATTAAAGTTCCATGAGGTCTTTTCATTATTATGAACTTTACTAATGTTAGAAAATAAAATATTATGGAAAACACATTTTCTGCTTATGAATCTAATTCTATTTAAATACTACTTGCAGTGGTCATTAAAATACGCTTAAATTTTGCTGCCTCCGACCAGCAAGCTCTATTTTTTTTTACCAGTTTTACATTTACACATATCTGTTTTTCTGTTACTTTTCCCACATGACAATTACCTTTCATTACAAATTTATAAAATCATTTACATTTTAGCAGTTTAAATGTTTCTGCTGACATTTTGTAACTATTACCCTCTTCTAGAATGGCATATGTTCAGGCAGTTAATAAAAAATTAAATGGAATAGCACTAGACAAGGTGAAGCTTTGTATCAGGGTGTTCTGCACATTTCTGAAAATACCATCTTTGTGTTGCAAACTGTGAAGCGAGGTTAGGGCTATGCCAATATGTGTATTTGTCACAACTGTCACAGAGTCCGTGAACTAGCCAATCATCCCGCTCTTAATTAGACAGTTACATTTTGCTTTTTAGAAAGCATCCTCATGTAAAATGGTGTCTGAGATTTGAAAAAGGTTCTTGGAGCAAAGGGGGCAGAGAAGACCAGCATCAAAACACTTCTTATCTGGATAAGGCAGAGTTTTTAACTGCTGCCTGGCTCCCAAACGAGGCGTATAGATTGTGTACCGTTAAGAATCCCCCCTGGCTTTAAACAGAGGAAATGTCGGCTTAGGCTTCTTGAAGAAGGAGGAAAAGTACATGCTGCATCTGTAGCATAAATAAATTAGAATGACCATTTAAGAAAAAAAAAAGGGGGGGGGGGGAAATATGTACCATGAGCTTCCTTGGAGATTGTTAAGGTCTGAAGCCTGCGCTTGGGTCGTGTGTGCTGGCACGAGGCTGGAAGGGCTCGTCGGCATAAAGCCATGGCTCTCGTCAAGCACGCTTTCTCTGTCTCGTAAATCTGAATTGATTTCACAAAGATATGTACAGTGCGTTCTGCTAAATACAGGCTCTGTGGCCAGACTTGGGGTAAAGAAAGCAAAAAATATTAGTGAGAATCATCCTGCCTGCCTACTGTATTTCAGTTTCTCTTTTTTTCTTCATTATTCTATGTTAATAGGTATTTGGGACTTTTTTAAAAAAAAAAAAAACAAAGCAAAATGCAAAATTGCAGTTATTTATCAGTAACTGAAGGGGTTGTTTACAGCAGTATCACAATCCTATGTTTCAGCATGAAGTTCGCAAAGATCCTTTTTTAAAATAAACGTTGATTTACTCTGCTAGGAGGCAGGGTTTGTCTGAGCGCTGGGTGTCCAAGAGGGATTATTAGTATTTGCCGGTAAATTCACCTTGCAATATGACTGTGATCAGTTCCTTGGCTCCTTATTTAAGCAAAGCAGTTCCACATCGGATTCAGAATAAAAGAGAAATTTCCTTTCCTCTGTGCTGACGGCAGCTCTGCTTTGTTTTCCAGCACCAGAGCTTCAGCAGTGTATAAAAGGTTTCTGATAGTCCAGGGTTCTCCCTTTGCCTTCTGCTCAGGGCGGGTTATTCACTCTGGGGCAGCTTGAAATAAGCTGTTGATAGTCATCAAAACCCGGAGAGTGGAGCAGCAAATGCAAAACAAAGAGTTCTTTGTGGGTCCCACCAGCACAGCCCAACTGGGGGATTTCCAGCTCCTCTCCTGCCGGTGGGGATGTGGTGGCACCAGGAAAAACTTTGGGGGAGAGAAGGAATAGAAGAGGGTTTGGAGGAACTGGGGTGGTTCATCCTGGTGTAAATCTTTATTCCATGGGCATATCAGAGAAGTTTTAACAGTCATAGCAGATTAACCTTGCCTGGGCATTTGGAGGCTGGTGGTCTGATGAATTTACATGCAGCTGGATGAAAATGCTATTTGGAGAGAGATTGAGAGTTTATTTGATTAAATCCCTTTCTCCAGTACCTTGACCTCTTTCTTGTGAAATCATCAGAACTGTTTAGCGAGAATATTCTGGCATTAATAATGAATTGCTTGGGAGCAGGTTGCTCCTGCTCTGTAACGAGCCCATTGGTGCCCATGCTTTTGGGGGGAAGCGAGGATGCCGCTGTGCGTTCTGCGTGGAGGCAACACCGCTCAGAAAACACCAAAAATATGCATTTGAGTTTTTCTTTTGAAATTTACAGCCTGAGGAACAATTTCCAAGCCAATGTATTATTTAGGGAGCGCATTCTCCCGGCGCATCTTGTTTTGTGACTTGCTGATGGAGGTGGAGATGGAGAAGCAGCAGCTCTTTGCCTGTTGGGTGGGTTACAGGTTGGTGGGTACCAAAGGCGGTTTTACCTGTGATAACCATCCTGAGCGACCGTTTGGGTTGTTTTTTAACTCTTGCGTTGACTCCAGCTCTGCGCTCGATCCCCCGCCGCGCTCGAAGCGGTTGCAACGTGCCTTCTGCCCAAACTTTGCTCCGAGCACGCAGCGCTTGAATGCTAATCAGCTTTGTATTTGTTATTTTGCAAAGAGCATTTGTCAGTCACAACCACGGAGGGTCTTTGAAGCCAAAGTGATGACTCTATAGTATTACTTGACTTTAAGGTAATGAGATCACATGCAGCCCTGGAAGGCAGGGTGCTGCTGCCTGCGTGCGTGTGTGCTGGAGACACTTGAGGTGTGCGTAAGTTGGGATAATGGCTCCGTAAGATACCTTCCTGCATTGTCAGCCCTGATAAGGCTACGGTATCTTGTCTCCCAACTAAATTAAGCTTCATTATAATTTGTTTCTTAATAACATGCACTTCACTGTAATATGTAAAATGCTTGGCTTTCATGAACAACTCTATGGAAAAGCTGTACAGTATCTCATTTGCATTTAGCAATTATATTATATTACAATATATTAAGCTGCAGAAAACCTAATCTAACATAATAATTTAAAATCATAATTTACAGCACTTTACAAGGAGCATACAAGGCAGGTTACAATAACACATTGCCTTCCCGTATCAGCCAGTAAAATTATTTACTCATCTATTATTTAGTTTTCCAAAATGTTCTGGGTAAATTTTATTCATAAAATTCAAGGAGTCCTTACAGCAGAGCTCCATTAAGATGCCCAAATACGCTACTGTACTATTTACTGAAATTCAGTGACTGGTGCTCTTTCTAACAACTATTTAGGTTGAATATTCGCATTAAAAGGGGTGTGGTTTCAGCAAAGGACAGTTGCTCAACTCAGTCTAGATTTATCCAGATATTCTTTGTGGTGAAAATCAAACAAAAAGAGGAAAGATCCATTTTTAAAAGACTTTATACGGGTTGTGACACAGCATTTGATGAATCATTTAATATGCGACACGTGATGCGGAGTGTCAACAACTGGCTCTTGTCGTGGGCTTTGTTTGGAGCTCAGTTCGGCTCGGTCTCAGATAAACTTCAGAAAGCAGCAGATTGGAGCCAGCTCCCAGGGTTTCCGGTCACTCGGATATTTTGAATAAGCTTTTGTCGAGTATGTGTTATTGTTTAAATCTAGCATTAGGAATGTAGTATTGAAAGGAATATGGGCTACTTAGGAGCTGATTTCCCAGTTAATGGTTTAATTCTAGGACAGTATCCAGGTTAAATTTATGGCTCTGGTTAGCAATATTTTATCTGAGCCTGTATTAAACAGTGCGAGTGAGATTGCACTGCAAAAGCCAGTGAGCTGCCTCTCCCAGGTGTGTATAACCTAAATCTTTTCTATTCTACGGAGCACAACACACCCATGACCAGCACTGCGATGGTGGTTCAGTCTCGATCTCCTCTGTGCAGTACCCGGAGCGTGTGCCAGCCCCTGGACGTTGTGGAGGAGGAGGGTGCTCCCAGCCCTGCAGAGAAGTGGCTCCACACTCGACCACCTCGAGCTGGCCATGCAGGGCTTGGAAAGGAAAGAGGGGGAGTCATTTTACCTTCAATAAGGTAAAACAAACAAAAGCTGTTTCCTGCTCTTGTGCCTCCCTACCCTGCAAATCAGAGTTTTGGTACTGATGTGTCACATCAATGTATTAGGTGCAGAGCCCAAAAAATGCCTGAAAATAGGAGAACTTTAGATCTAAGTGTTATTTTTTAGTTTAAAAAAGGAATTAGGACAATGAGTGTTTGCACTGGTATGGGATCCCCATCTGGGGGGGGGGGGGAGATATTCTCTGGGAATAAGCCAGGTGTAGGAGAAAAGGGATACCTCGGTTTTTTGGATGCAAAGTCTCCTACATAGCAGGAGTGGCTCTGCTTGAAGCAGTACCAGTGACTGATGCTTATGGTCTCTGTCGTGCTTTACATAAACACAAATGCTTTGCATACTTTAATGAAGCTGCATGGTGGATCATTTTGCACAGTGATATTAATGCTCCGGTCTATGACATTAGTGTGCTCCCCTTGTTGAGAATATTAATGATGTCATTGTGCGTTTGGAAGTACGTTGGCAGTTTATGTGATAACTGTATAATTGCCAAAACTCTGAATTGCCCCCGACAGCTTGGGCTGCAAAGGCAGCGTGATTTGTTTAGTGCCCCTGTGAGGAGCATTTGATTTGGCACGACCGTATCCATAATTGTGGTCTACACTAAGGCGTGCGTCTTGAAGTCTGTGAGACTGGAAGAGGTCGCTGCTCCTCCCCATGAAACTGGTGTCATCACACAGCACCGGCACATCCAGCTCTTTGGCCCTTCCCACGCTCTTCTGCTCATCTCCTGTGCATCCCCAAAACCTGCCTGTCTGTTCCTCTGAACTCTTGGAGCTAGACCAAAGTTCAGTTTTCTCTTGCAAAGGCTGAAACGGGGACAAAGTCTGAGACTTTGCTAAATCCTGAGCCAGCTTCTTACCACCTGGCAAAAAATAAATGAGGTGCAAGTTTTCCACCTCACGCTTCCAAGCTTCATCTTGCGCTGAATCCCAATTGCAATCTGCGGTTCGCTCTACATTCTTAGCCAAGGCAGCAAACAACATCATTTCCATAGAAAGCCTGTGCTCTGCCATGTCCCAGTGAAGTCTTCAGAATAAACGCTGTGGGTGTGCAAATTGCCACCTACTTTTAAAATAGTTGATGGATTCCATGCTTACAGGTTGTAAATCAACTCTACTGCTAAACTTTGTCTTATGTACTAGTTATTTTCCTACAGTATGATGAAGAATAAGCAATAGTTAAGGGAATAAATGTGTCTAAAAAGACTCAGTCCAGGAATTACATGCACTGCTAATACAGCCACAGAGTGTATTAACCTTCCCATACTAGTGGAAGCGTAGAGCAAAGTCAACATGGTTGTTCTGTCCAGCCGGCGATGTTGTTCTGTTGTAAAGCAAACGGAAGAAGCCAAGACATGAAAAGATGAGTTACAGTATTGCCTGGCAAAAAATACATGATGAAAATTTGCCCTTGCCTTCAAAAATGTTCCAATTCATGTTGGTTTTCTGGGGCTGATGCCTACATCTTGGAGCATTGTTCCTGGAAATTGAAGGTGTCCTTTGCTTCCATATGTGATCCTGATCCTTGGAGATGACTTCCAGAGTCTATAGACTTCTATAGACTTCGGCAGGTTGACTTCCAGCCATAGCAAAGCCCTAGGTGAAAAGTCCTTGAACTTTCTATTCATTGTCTGTCGTTTTCTTTATTACGTTTAAATTGATTGACTCTGCAATGCCATTACAATATTTCCCGAGTTATTTAGCTGTGCTCTACTTTTGCTGGGGACTTGTAATATACTGAATACTCAGACCTCCTTCTGCATCAAAGTTTCTTACGTCTGAGAGGTTTCAGGTAAGGGGTGCAGAGTTCTCCCTGACAAATCCCTTTGTTTTGGGAAATCCATTTTAGTGTGTACTTGCAGCATGTTAAAAGCCAGTGAAAAAAAGAGAAGTGGAATCTGACTGATACATTCTCTTGAGCTAAAGGATAACAATCATGCCTGATTTTTGAAATTTTTATAAATACTGTGAATGCAATCAACAGATCTCCAAGCAGAGTGGAAATGCCATTGCACAAACAGAGCAACACACAACGGACTAAATGTGTTGCTGGATAAAGCAGGAGCTGTCTGGTTCAGTGCATTCAGGTGCACACAGTGATGTCCAGAACAATTTCTTTGTTTATGTATAGCTGTAATAACAAAATATAAAAGCAACCCTTTTGTCTTTGCCTTGCTTATTTGAACATATGTTTAAGGATTTTACTTACTTTCTGTAAATTCCCCTCTTGGATCTCCAAACTTTTAGCATCCTCGCAGCCCCTGTGCCACTGTCCCTGAGACCACTGGCACCGTTCCCACCTTCACTGGACGGGAGCCTGCTGAGTGTCCGGGCTTGCGCAGATCAGTCACTGTACTGATACAGGTACTGTTTCAACTCACCATGAAAATGTAAGAAAAAGTTGATTTTTTTTTTTCTGATATATATTTTTCTGCATTTTCATGTGAATATATATGTTTGTGTGAGTTGCCATGATGTAAATATACAGCCTTTGGCTATAAGACAAAACTGATGTCCTGATTGTTCAAGATTGCATGACCTTTATGTCTTAACTGGGTGCAAATGTGGGTAACTACGTTGTAAGCCATCCTGAGATGTTCCGAGGGCTTTCTGACAGCGCCGAGCACTTTCACCCTGTGCCAACACCAGGATCCCTTGGACCTGCAGGACCGGGCTCTGTGCAGAGCATCACTGGAGGTAAACATCCATATCCATCCGAAGTGATTATCAATTTCCACACGGTGCTGGCTCAAGGTGGGCTTGGTCTAAACTACGGGGGGACACTAATCTCCCATGAAAGAGGTCCCAGATGATGAAGGAACGCCATACCCAGCCTGGCAGCACTGCTGGGACGTGGAGCTGGTGCCTGTTATCGCACCAGCGAGCGCATCAGACCCTCTTATCACCAGGCAGAGCGGGAGAGATAATGCCGATAATCTCAAGTTTCTCGGTTACGCGCGATGTGTTTTTCACAGTGTTTTGAGATGGAAAAGGACCACGAGGGAAGAAAAAGATATGTACATATATATGTGTGTCAGAGTATCTTTTACCCTTTATTATGCAGGTACTTGCGGGAGTTTGAAATGCCGTCTTTGGAGCAGAAGACTCAGCACACGGAGGGAAGGGAGAGATGCTGGGAGGACCTTCTTCTCAAGCTCACTTGAAAGAGCCCAATGAAGGTAAGTTAATTGTCACAATATTGCTATCTGCCACAAGTGAGGTGACATCTCACTCTGGTTGAGGACCTGTGACCCTCTATAGAGGGTGTGCACGAGGTAGGTGTGATTAAGGGTATCCGTAACGCTTTTTCTGCCTTGGAAGACTGTGGATTCAGAAGTGGCATCTGTACCTCCCGCTCCCTTTTGCTCACCTAGCACTGTGTTAATTGCGATATAATTTATAAAAATTCAAAAGTACCATTTGAGTGAAGTCCTTTTCCCTACCCAAGGTAACCTCCCGGGCGAAAGCACACCTGACCGCCGGTGGTTGTGTGATAAATTAGGACTCATTTTAATTAGGTTTAAGGAATGGAAGTGCCTGGTTCTGGGCATCACCTTGGCTGGGAGCAGCCTTACAAAGACACGCCGAGGAGGAGCCACGCTGGCTCTGGAGTTAACAGCCTTTAAATTGAGATGTTTTTACCCTATGTTTTCTTTCCCGTGTTTTATTTTATTCTTCTCTCATAGTTTCCCCATCCATGCCATGATGATCAGCCCTGATATACGATGAGGATTTTCACTTGAAGGACTGTGCATCTTTAAAATGTCTTCCCTTTATTCTTCCCAGTTCTTACACATGTAATTTCCCCTTTAATTTGACATCATTTAACGGCACATTACACGTCAATGATGTGATCTGTGAATATTTACAATGTTCGTGTCATTTTTATTTTCTAATCCAATTTAAGTAGCTCTGCTTTTTATGACATCATGAATTCTTCAGTCTTTTTAGTCTTTTTGGAACTAATTATTCCATTAGTTCCTTTGAACTGGCTCTGTGTTGTCAGTCATTTCCCTCCCGTTTGATCGTAAGACCTTTGCTGCCCTCCTTTGCATCCGCCGCCGGAGCTGGAGGAGGATGTGACCACTGCTAATAACTGCGCTGGGCACCCCCACACCCAATGCATTTTTATTACTGAAACAAAATCCTATAGAAAATATTTTAAAATCTATCCAACTGAGCAAGTTTGAACTGATTCAAACTTTTATCTCTTTACAGTCAATGTCGGTACGTTGTGCTGTACGACGCACGGTCTCCAGGCTGCAGAGGACCCGCTTCCCAGCTGCTGGGCTTTTGCCTTCTTCACCTCCCAAGAGATGTAAGAAAATACAGAGCAACTCACCCTGAGTGCGAAGTGGGAGAGAAAATACGCAGCGAATTGAACTCTCTACCATATGGTCCAGCTCATGTATTATGACTCATGGCTCATGCTAATTTTTAATATCTGCGTTTGATACATCGGCAGATGCCAGGCTTAGCTTGCCAAGCAGTCCAGGCTTCCCTAAGACCTGCCCAACCTGTCAGCATCCAAAGGATGCTGAAACATGGAAGCAAGTCTCGGACCGTGCTCCAGCGAAGAGCCGGCCTCTCCCAGCTCCCTTGTTTACTGGGAGCATTTAAATTTCCTCCGTAAGGCTGAAGAGCTCTGTTGTCTGTTGCTGCCCTCTGTAGTGACAGAGCAGAGACCACAAGGTTTCTCCTGTGCAGCAATAACTCTGGTGAGCAGCAGTTGCAGATGCCTTGTGAAATTAACTGTCGCTGCAAATTCAGGGGTTTCCTGGTTTTTGCTTCTCTTGCTTTCTTTTGTTTGGGATTATCGGTTCATCACAGAATTACCAGACTGAGGGGTCTTCATGTTTTTTTTTTTAAATTTCTATTTCTTTTCAGTTAATATCAGGATAACATTTTTAGCACGCTGACCTGCTTCAAGTGCAGCATCTTAAAAACCATAAAAACTCAAATCTGTTTGCACAGACCATAGAAAAGAAAGAGGCTGTTCTTCTAGGTTTTATGTAACGATTGTTTTTCTAAAAGGAAAGGGCAAATTCACAGAAAATCCCATGCTTTGCTCATTGCCTCCTTTTTTTTTTCTGAAACTTTAGCTAGATAAAGCAACTTTGTTGTACAGTCAGACAGAAAATGCACACTACTTGGGGAATAAAAAGCAAATATTGACCTATGTCTGTTGTCTGGCCCTTTACGTTGTTAAACAGATTTCTCCTTGCTGGAGAAATCAGGACAATGCTCGCTGACAACCGTCAGTATTTTATACTGATTCTTACTTCTGATTGAGAAAATAATGCCACTGGGTAGAATTACCTTACCTCCCTACATTGCCCTATTTTTTTTTTTTTCCTCTTGGTACAAAAATTAAACAAATTAATCATTGAGTACAGAAGAGTTTACAAAACTTTCAGTAAATTAGACCATGACTGGTAAACAGGAATCCTCACGTTTTAGGTGATGGAAGCAGAAGTCTCTCACACTCTTGTTTCAGAGAGGTTTGCAAATGCTGGTGGTTGTGGACTCTGTTTTAATTTCTGTATAACGGCAAATAATTTGCGAAAGGCAATCTCTACAGTTGGCCCTGGCCATCCTCCAGGTAACACAACACACTCAACATGAGGCAGTGGTTCATTCTCCAAGTCCGAAGTGTGCGGGTCGTGATGGTTGGGAGACAGGAACCTCGTTTGAGGTTGTGTTCAATGAAACGGGGCATTGTCATCTGGATATGAGGATGACCCCGCTGTTCAAAGGGGATGGAGTGTTTGTGCTGGCCATACGCTAAGGATGTTTAGGTGTCTGTGATGCCCACATCCTTGCAGCGGTGGAGCTGTTTCTCCAGGGGCTGGTGCAGCTGGACTGGGGGAGTTCACCCATGGTGGTTCTCCATCCGTCACAGTGAGTCATCCAGTGAGTCACTAAATGAAGGTAAAAAATGGCCTTAAATGGCCTTAAAAGTTAAACCAGAATGGAGGAAAATTAACCTGGGAACTCTAGAACAACTGGTTTTCTCTGTGTTTTTATTTCCACAGCCCCCAGTTTTCTGCAAGGCTAAGGCTAACTTCCAGATCTTCTTTTAGATTTCCTTTCCATTTCCATTCTCCTCCAGTTCACTCTCTCTCCTCTGTTCTGATATCATTCCTTCCTTCTCAATCTTCTATCTTTTATTCCTGCTTTTCTCACACAAATGCTTTTCCTTGTATTTCCAGTGTCAACAAAAGTCATTTTGTTGTTTGGCTTCCCCCCCCACCCCCCAAATTCAGCTTCTAGAGAAAAATAACATTTCTTGGTCTTAAGTGTTTAATGTTTTTTTTCCTAGTTTTAACTTGAAATTATTTTTTTCCCCTCAGACTTTCCTAGAGGCTTTAAAGCAATGAAATAATAGTACTATTATTGGTTTTAATGGTTAGAAAGAAAAGTCACCTACATCGTTTATGGCGGCTCAACATGTGTTTAGGTGTAGATGCTGTCCATACTGCTTTCTTGCCATCATAGGTAGAATGTCTAGAAGAAGAAGAAGAAGAAAAACAAAATAACAAAAAAAAGAAAAAGGAGGGGAAGCTCATATTCTTTTCCTTTCCATTTCTTTTTGTCTCTCTGAAGGCACCAGCCAGGACCCTCTGCTTCTCCTGGGGACATTGGCGATTTGCACAAGCTGCAGATCTTTGCCTGCGGGCGATGAAGGATGGACGTGTCCCCAGGTGCTGTGCCACAGTGTCCCAACTGCATCTCGCCCATGCCAGGGATCTGCTGCTCCTCTTTCCTCCACGTCCTCTCGCCTGGTGAGCTCACACTCGGCAGGCATTGAGAAGGTGAAGACAGAGTGAGGGTTTGGTCTGATTTGTCCACAGAGGCAGTGTCTGTAGGCAGACAAAGTCTGTTCTTGCACATGGAAAGAGGGGAGATGGTGGGGGAGGCTCCTTCCCCAGAGCTGAGCTGCTTTTCACGGTAGGGGTGCGAGCATCTTCTCGGAGGCTGTCGTGATTTCACAGCTGGCAAAGCTCATGTGGCTTGTGTCGGTGCTCTGGAGCAGATTTTGAACCCCCAGCCCAAGTGCATCTTGACACGCTTGTAGACCAACCTGGAGCCTCTTAGGAGTGTGTCTTCAAGGGTGGGTACAGACAGAGGCACCAGATCTGCGCGAGGTCCTAGGTGGTTGACTTTGCATCCAGCCCATGGTGATCTGAAATGGGCACAGGAGCACCCGGACACCCAAAAGCAGGGGATGCTGGCTCCAGCACGACATTTCCCGTCATTGCCTCTTACCGGGCTCGTTAACCCGAGCTTTGCTGTCCTTGGTTTAAAGCTATAGACATGTAACAGCCACACGAAGAGTTCTCCTCGGCAGGGAAGTACGGTCGTCGAGCAACAGCCAGAAGTTCTCTTTCCAATCCCCAATTGAGCTTCCTCTTATTTTGGGTTGTCCTACAGCAGCAGCTACAATATCAGATCAGGGCCAGGATGTCCCTGCAGTGGGTAAATAGAATTTGTGTCCCCAAAAGTTAACAAGACAGAAATTTTTCCCAAAGCAGTGTTCACTGGACTAAAATCCAGCTCCTCTCCCTCTGAGAGCGCACGGTCTCACAACACACCATCGAGCATCCAGCACTGCTCTGCCCTAGAAATGGGGGGGGAAGGGAATGTACATCTAAATACTCAAGAGCAAGGCATAAAAATAATTTATTTGGAGAGTTATCCTCAATTTTATAACATTATTTTACATTATTATGTACAGGTATGTGAAAGCTAATGATATTTTGAGGAATAAATAACATTCAACAATAAAACACAAGAAAAAACATTAAAAAAAAAGTGCCAGACAAGTAACTTTCCATATTAAGTAAGTAAAGGAAATAAAGAAAGGAACTGTCATTATAGCATAGCTAGGTGTTAAATTTATATGCTAATAATTACATATTTGTTAGAAAGAATAGTTCAGTCTGATCATGCAGAATGAAAAGCAGCAAAATGCATTGTGGAAAGGATTTTCCTTAATCCTGCTTGCCTTGCCTGTATGTATGTGTGTGTTTTTGCTCTCCTGGAAAGATCTCTGGGGAAAACGTGATGCCCCCCGCCAAGCGGAGTAGCTTCCTTTTCCTTTCAGGAGGTAGCTTTTGAAATATTTCCTGCGCTCAGAAGTTTAAAAGAGAGACACCAGATCCTACTGAATTTGTTAATAAATACGGAGAACAAGGTGGCATTTTTTTTTTCTCCAACAAATTATCTGCAGTGAGAGGAGGAAAAGGGAAAAAAAAAACCTTCGCAAACTATTTTTTTTAACTGAGTTACAATGTCAAAATCTTTATTGAAGACATATTGCAAAAATAACCCCGTGTGTTACTCTTTCATGTGCAAATGGGAAAAAAAACCCCAGATATTCTTCTTCTAAACTGAGGATATTTAGTTTGTAATCATTTAGGAGCAATAGAGTGGAACTCCATTAGGTCCGTGGCCGTTCCGATGCAGCCGTGGTGATGCTCGGTGCAGACAGTGCTCACTGCAGAGGCAGGTGAAACGGAAAAAGAAATGACTGCAACTCTCTTATTAAAAAGTCCGGTTTGGGTCATCAACCCAGCGTTCGCATTCACGAGCATCGCTAGGATGACCACAGGTAAAGCAAGCTGCTTGGTGAAGGCTCTCTGCAAAATTTCTGTGTGTTTACGCTGGTTTTTTTCATGTTGAAAAAATATCAAACAGCCTGGTGAACCCGGGTGTTTCAAACGGAATTAAGGAAACTATAAAGAGTTAGTTTGGGATGAGACATTTAAAATGTTTAGTTTGTTTTCTGTGTTATTTTGATGAAAACAGGATGCCAGGAGATTTGGAGAGCATAAGATCCACGCGATTTCTCCTAACTCAAGGGAAAGTTGATACACACAGTATCGCCTGTGCACGAATCTAGCCCAAGCATTCCGGTTATCCCAATTTTTAAATTTCAGTTGTGTTACAAAGAATCTCTAATATTATAAATTCAATCCTCAGTGCTGGGCTGCATTTGTATTATCTGAATATCGACTGTTTCCCTAGGAGAACTGCAAGCCAGATTGTTCTTTTTATATGTATATAAATATATATTTATTTTTATATTTTTATATGTATATACCTGTGTCTGCATTTTGCCATTTATTGATTGAACCCATGGGTAAATTAACTATATTTTTGTTTCCCTGAAGTTATGTTAATTATCCAGGGAGAAGTAAGCCACCCCCTGCCTGTCTGCGGCTGGCTAGAAGGACGGAATCCCGGATGGCCACGGGATGCGGTGCTGTGCCCGAGGTCCGGATGTTTGGCACTTGGTGGGGTTGGGGTGGCGGGGCAGGGGTGCACCCCGGAGCATCTCCTGGGGCGCGGCACCTTTGGTACCCGGAGGTCTGCTGGACACCAGTGCTGGAGACAAACATCTACAGAAGGGCAAGACACTTGAGCAGGGTTTTAAAGCACGTGCTCTGGACAGAGGCAAGCTCTTTAGCAGTTTAATTACTTGTGTTAAAGAGAATTTGTTATTTTCCTCCTTAATGAAATAATTCCCTTTCCAGCCGCTCTGTCTGAAGGGCTCAGGGTGATAAAATAAAATTGGAAGTTTTAAGGATGTTTCGTTGCAGTTCTCCTTGGCTGCAAAATGCATCAAATAAACAGTTTCCAAAGCTTGCAGCTTCAGGAGATGCTGGAATCTCAGCAAAGCCCATAATTGAGCGTACCTGTGGCACGGGGCTGTGTCTAATCAGCCGGCTGTGTAGGTGGGTAGTGTCAAGTGCCATTCATCTGCTTCCCCCGAGATCCGGGGAAACAAGGAGGAGGGGCGGTGATAAGACAAAGATATATAACCGTGTTGACCACTGAAGTACATGGTTAACAACTTAATTATCTGAGTTCAGCTATCAGTCAGAAACAAACCTGCACAATTTAGACATACTTTATAATTCGCTATAAAAATGGCACAATGATAAGGACAGTGTTGCTGGAATTAGAGGCTGCATTAAGGGTGTTTAATTTAATTTTTCTAATTATATTTCTAATAGCTTAAATATGTGCGCTGATAAAATGGTTAGCCACCTGCATTCAAATGCCACCTGATGCGTTTATTTTGGAACAGTAGAAGATTGATATAATTTGAGCTCGGGTTCCTCTGAAAATTCCTTTATTAATAGGTGTTAAATTGTTCTCTCTGGCTATGTTGCACGTGAAGTTATAGAGCTGCTATCATTGCGGGAATCGCTATGAAATACTTTAGATCTGGAACCGTTTATTATATTTCCGTGAACTGTAGATAGGGGTCTATTTAATTAAAAACTAAAAGTTGCAATGACATTTCACAGTTCTGCGGTGTTCATTAATTGTGGGAATTTTTTTTTAATCAGGTGAGTTAAAATTTTTGCAAAGTAGTATGTATATCGGGTATGTTTCCAGGTAAAGCATGTCCACATGATCCCAATTTATCAAATTAATAGCCAAAAATACAACTAACTGTATGTCGTGGTTTCAGTGATACCCACCTGTTTTCATACGTTTGAGTTTTACTAAATAATTCCTCTTTTAAGCTGAAACTGTGCACTTTTGCCTAGATCTCTGTGTCAGATCAAAGTGAGTATTAAAAAACTGATTGGAAAAAAATAAGAAAAAAAAAATAAAACCTTTTTTCTATATATAAAAATAATTGAAAAAAAATATTTTTTAANTCGGTGCAGACAGTGCTCACTGCAGAGGCAGGTGAAACGGAAAAAGAAATGACTGCAACTCTCTTATTAAAAAGTCTGGTTTGGGTCATCAACCCAGCGTTCGCATTCACGAGCATCGCTAGGATGACCACAGGTAAAGCAAGCTGCTTGGTGAAGGCTCTCTGCAAAATTTCTGTGTGTTTACGCTGGTTTTTTTCATGTTGAAAAAATATCAAACAGCCTGGTGAACCCGGGTGTTTCAAACGGAATGAAGGAAACTATAAAGAGTTAGTTTGGGATGAGACATTTAAAATGTTTAGTTTGTTTTCTGTGTTATTTTGATGAAAACAGGATGCCAGAAGATTTGGAGAGCATAAGATCCACGCGATTTCTCCTAACTCAAGGGAAAGTTGATACACACAGTATCGCCTGTGCACGAATCTAGCCCAAGCATTCCGGTTATCCCAATTTTTAAATTTCAGTTGTGTTACAAAGAATCTCTAATATTATAAATTCAATCCTCAGTGCTGGGCTGCATTTGTATTATCTGAATATCGACTGTTTCCCTAGGAGAACTGCAAGCCAGATTGTTCTTTTTATATGTATATAAATATATATTTATTTTTATATTTTTATATGTATATACCTGTGTCTGCATTTTGCCATTTATTGATTGAACCCATGGGTAAATTAACTATATTTTTGTTTCCCTGAAGTTATGTTAATTATCCAGGGAGAAGTAAGCCACCCCCTGCCTGTCTGCGGCTGGCTAGAAGGACGGAATCCCGGATGGCCACGGGATGCGGTGCTGTGCCCGAGGTCCGGATGTTTGGCACTTGGTGGGGTTGGGGTGGCGGGGCAGGGGTGCACCCCGGAGCATCTCCTGGGGCGCGGCACCTTTGGTACCCAGAGGTCTGCTGGACACCAGTGCTGGAGACAAACATCTACAGAAGGGCAAGACACTTGAGCAGGGTTTTAAAGCACGTGCTCTGGACAGAGGCAAGCTCTTTAGCAGTTTAATTACTTGTGTTAAAGAGAATTTGTTATTTTCCTCCTTAATGAAATAATTCCCTTTCCAGCCGCTCTGTCTGAAGGGCTCAGGGTGATAAAAT